>JADRCD010157949.1:14837-44259 GCA_019843815.1 Montemys delectorum
AAAAAAAAAAAAAAAAAAAAAAAAAAAAAAAAAAAAAAAAAAAAAAAGAAAGAAAGAAAGAAAGAAAATCAAGATAGACAGACAGACAGACAGACAGACAGACAGACAAATGACCTCTTCTTTATCTAGGCTTTAGTTTTACTTACTGTGAACAAAGAGGCTAAACTCAAGGGTTCCTAGACATTTTTCCATGCTGATGTCAGAAGGTGAGCACTAATTGCTGGGTTTAGTATAAGAGAGAGGGGGATACCCAGACCATCACCATCCTGGCTTAGAATCTAAAGGAGAATAACCATCCTCCATGCATCTTTTGCTAGCTACAGGCTTCAGAATTCATTAATTTGTGGGCTGAGGAAGCCTTGTTTCAAAGCATTTTGTGTTTCATTATATCAGTAACTAGTCATGACAACATTGACAATATCATTAAAACCAAGCATAAAAGCATCAAACTCTTCCCAAATTCAGATTGGGAATACTAGATAATGCCTCCTCAGACTTGATTTTTCAAGATACAAACAAGTCAAAAGACAAAGTCTGAATGCCCAACAACGCCAATGAGGCTTTCAGCCTCTAAGGAGCACTTACAGCCTTCCTAGAATCAAACACATTGTAAACTGATTGATTATATGAAAATATTGATTATGAAGTTTGAGTTAAGAATTTAGGTATTCTATTTTAAGCATAATAATGAAGCTTCTATTTATTTATTTATACAGCTGACTTTAAATTTGTAATCTAATGTATTGTTTGGGTTTTTGTGCTTCATCTTCTTAGAAGTTATTTGAAGAGTTTGAGGGCAAAAGTGTTGCAAGCAAAAGTTTCCTAATCTCTTCACTTTTGGTAAGAAACAAGATTTTTATCGTCAGAAAATTTTGATTAGATAAAATAACAAAGGATTAAACATCCATCTACTATATGACACTGCCTTTAAATTTCCTAAGGAAATAAGCAATGGAGTACAGAATGATTTAAAGTCAAGCACTGTAGAATCAGATAATTCCTGAAAAGAAGAGTGATGCTCTTGTCCAAGGATTATTTGCATTTAATGTATACACTTAAGCCAGTACTATGATATACACAAGAGCATTAAGAGCACAGACTCTTAGACTGAATCCCTGGTTTACCAAAGATGAGTCTATACTGGCAGAGACCTTGAACTATATGTAATGTAGTATGCCAAAATAGAAAAATAACATTGGTGGGAAATTGGTGAAAAATTGGTTAAAAATTCCATAGTTTACTTGATAACATTTTAGCAATATCAGCAGTTTAGTTTTGGCTGTGTGGTATGGTTGTATATGATGATACGATTAGAAGCTATGTGGGAATATGTGGGAATCCTGTATATTATCCTTTCAACCTTTCTGGCACGTTAAAATTGTTCCAAAATAAAGATTTTTTTGTTTTTTTTTTTTTTTAAAGTCATTCCAGGCTATCATATAATAATTTTTAGAAACTTTATATTTTCTATCCTACAACTCAGAAACATTACCTAGTTATTCTTGTGTGTGCTAAAATGCAAGGATCCCAGTATAGAGTTCTCTTTAAAAGTGGCCATTCTTTACACAGTGTAATAAAAAATTTCTGACTTTGCTCTATAAGAGCCAGTCTATGGTCTGAGACAAGACTATTATAAGATTTCAACAGTCTATGGAACAATGAGGGAACAAAATCTCACAAAACCAAAAACTGATGGTGTGCAACTTGAAACGTAACAAGAGATCTATGGACCAGTGAGAGAACACCATTTAGTGAAAATTTAATTAAAAACTCATCCATTCAACTATGTAGGAATTGACCTAAAGGTATAGAGCAAGTGAGGAAATACCTATTCAAGATTATCTACTAAACCCGGGCTACTGAGTGAGAATTTACAATACTTAAGCCTCAATCCACTAACTACTACTCTTAGTCTTACTGGCCTAGCACATTGAATGCTGTATTTGAGATTTTTGTAGTCAAAGCATGTGGCTCATTCTCTCCCAGAATGGGAGACTACATAGAAGAGGTGGGCTAGAGTCATTTTTTACTCCACCCTTTATCTGATTTATGTAGAATCTTTCAGGTGAGAAGACTGAGAGATCTGAGGCCCCTTTCCTTCACTAACCCATCTCTTATAGGGTAGGAGTTAGCTCCATGGATTATAGGATCTAATTATCTTACTCCAATATGCCTATAGGTTAGAAATATCACATTGGGAGAGGAAAACTTGAAATAATAGTGGGTTATGGCCCCTGTGAGCACCTGTCTTACAAAGCTAGAGTTAGATAGTTCAAGAAAAAATAGTTTCTCAAATTCAAAAACTGGTATGGGAGCTAGGGAAAGAGGCAAGCGCTTTCACAGAGCTCCATAGTATGTCTAGAAGAATGGACTTTATGTTAAACAGAGTATAGGAAGTTCATGACTACAGTATTGTTGAAAATAACAGAAATCTTGGCAGTAGGTGATTAAGAAGAAATTATCATTCTGTAAGAGTGACTCACAAACTATTGTCTATTTAGAAGTTTACCAGAAGTGATGAAGGGAAGAGACAGCCAAGAAGAGTTATTTTGAGGCCTTACATCCTGTCCTCAAATATTTTCCCTAGAAAGAACCTAAATTTGATTAGTTTGGACCATAGGGCATTATATAACCCATGGCATAGCAAACAGCTAATAAGAAATGATGCTAAGAGTAGAGTGAGATATCAGTAAAGGCAGATAAACAGGGATGGGATAAAAGAGGTGGCCATGAAGAGACCCTCTAAAATAACTGTAACTTCCTGATGATTGTGCCTTGAGGGTGTTATCCTGAAGGACAAACTTTACAAAAATAGTCCAACATGCTAGAGAATTGAGAAAATTGACATTAACAAAAGCTAAGGTGCAAAAGGCAGTATTGGGAGTTACAAAATCCAAAATGTGTTTTCAAGCACAGAATATTTTTCATCAAAAAAAATTAAAAGTGATTCATGGAAACATGGAAGTGTCACAAATCTACAGGGGGAAGTGAGTCAAGGGAAAATGCTTTGGAGGAGACTTGGGTGTCAGAGTCAGCAGACAAACTATCAAAGACCCACTACAAACATACTCCGAGAACTGATGGAAACCATACTTTCAAAGTTAAGGAAGATATAACCGGATTTATAGATAATATCATTGCAAAGGTAGAAATGATAAGATTGAAACAAGTGGAAACTCTATAGTTAAAAATGAAAATAATCTGAATTTTAAGAACTCTACAGAGGAGGATCAATGGGATCTATGTTGATAGAGATTGTGCAGTTTAAAGAACCTAGGGGGAAAAATAATCAAGAAAATATAGTCAGAACCACAAGGAAGTATATGACACCATCAGTCACAGCAACTGCTGTATAATTACAGAACCAGAAAAAAGGGGAGAAAAAAATATTTGAAAAAATGGTGCTTAAAAATTTCCCAAGCTTAATGAAAAGACATCAGTCTACTCATCTGTGAGATTCATGAGCTCCTGGTAAAATTAACTTATGAAGATCCATAAGGGAGAAAAGAGATAGTAAAAAATGTTGAAAGACAAAGAACAAACCTTACAAGTAGGAAGAAAAAATACATTCATGAAACACTCTGCAGTTTCCAAAAGAAACAATAGAGACTAGAAGACAAACAGGGTTACAGAATTTATAAAGCCAAGTGCAAACATGACTAGTGAAGGTTCTTACATCCAACAAAACTAGCTTTTGATGTGAAGATCATGCCATAGAGAGATCCCCAAGTCAGCAATAAGTTGAGAGGTTTATATTGCCATCAGAACTCCTTGCAGAAATCGTCATGAACGTTCTTCAGTTGAAAAGAACAATTATTTATAAAAAATTGAACAATATAGATAAAATGTAAAAGTTCCTAGAAAAACAAAAGCTACCCAAATGGACATGATATGAAATAAAAACTCTGAATTCATTCTCTGGTAAAGAGATTCAATTAGTATTTTAATTATGTACAACAAAGAAACCCCCAAGACTGTATTGTTTCATTAGTATAATCTAACAAAAATTCAAAAAACACTTAACACCGATCTTTCATGAATTCTCAAAAAGAAAAAAAAAAAGAGTTGAAACGTTATTAGTTGTTGGAAATATAAAAACAGAGCAACCCCTTTGGAAAATATTTTGGTAATTTCTAAAAATGTTAACCATGGTGTTACTGTTTAATCTAGTGCTTTTTAAATACTGTCTTAGAGTTTATGTATGTATATTGTATGTATGTCCAAGAGAAAGAATGGCATATGTCTTAATGTTTGACCTAAATATTAATGGTGACCTTGTTCAGAAAAGCTAAAATGTGGAAGCAATCTAAGTACCTGCAAACCAGTGAGCAATCTAAGGAAACAACGTGTATCGGAGTGCTGATACACATCGTAACAGTTATGAACTTGACAGCATTACCCTTAGTGAAAGAAGCTACGCTCATAAAGTTCCACCAATATGACTGACTAAATATGAACTTAACAAGGACATCAACAGTAGACATGCTAATGTGGACTGGGGAGAGCTTAGGGCGCCTCAACCCTATATAAAGAACTATAGCTAACTAACGAATACTTAGAGTGGGAGAAATTGTCTTCCCTGGAGAAGAGCACACCAATGTTATCTAATACCAAATGGTCATTTCTGAACACATACATAGAAATAACATTATATAGACTGAACAGGTTGTATTTATGTACTTAGGAATATATGCACATGTGTGTATACACACATATATATGTACCAATAATTAATGAAAATAAAGGCCATAAATTTGAAAAAGATCAATAAGGGGTATATGTGAGGGATTGGAGGGAGGAAAGAGAAGGGGGAAATGATGTAGTTATATTATAGTCTTAATAAATAAAGGAAGTCATTCTAAAAAGAGAAACTAGCTACAGGAGGTGACATAATATGAAATTTTAGTTGTAGGAAAGCATGGAGATTAGTGGCTGACTAGAGAGATCATGTCAAGCAGAGAGCAATTGTTAATGACTTTAGGGCCGAAATTGTATAAAATTGGTTGTAGTAGTGGTTGCATGACTGACTCTAAATGTAACAGAAATTACTGAGTTCTACACTTCAACTGTTTTTTCAATTCCATCTCAAAAACTGTTTTTTAAAAATAACGAATGTGTGTATTATGACACTATGCTTATGCTAGACCAATAAAGAGTTGGTAAGTTCATGGGGCTGAGCAGGCTAGTGTGAGCTCAAGCACACTCTCATAGCTATGTGACCCTGTGACTGCACTACCTTTGCTGTCTCAACTTCATGTGTATGAGGATTGTAAAAATGTGTCTATAGCACTATGTTTTTATGAGTTAAGGGGGGGTCACAGTGGGAAGCCTTACACTTGGCACAACAGAAGCTCTCAGTAACTGAATGTGGAATGTATGGCTACAGAGTTTGCTTCTTGGGAAATTACCTTTGATTTATCTAGCTTGACCTTCCTGTTTCTATGCTGTTAAAATTTCTCTTTGTTAAAAATATAAAGGAAATCACAGAGTGGGTGGCATTTATTTTGGAATGTCTTTAACTTACCAAAGGAAATGTTGACTGTTAGCATCACCGAGTGCCTGCACCTGTAAATAGGCAAGACCACAGATCTGTTACCATGGCAATGCCCCCCCCCATTCCCAAGAACCCCTAGGGCTACCCAGTTTCACCTGGGCAGTACATACGTCATCACGCAGATATAAAGGAGAAACCTTCCTCTCTCCGCCCTTTTTTGCTCTCTCTCCCCCTCTCTCTTTCTGCGCTACTGCCCCCTCTCCTTCTCTTAATTAAACCTCTTGCATGGAACTGTTTGGACCCAGAGTGTGGTGCTTTCTGACGAGAACAAATCGGCCGTTCCTAACATTGACTCCCTATAAATGTTTTGTATAAATGTTTATAATATGTTCTCTGAAACACTACCCTACAAATTCCATATTAAAAAGACAGGTATAGCAGCTTACCTATAATCTCAGCACTTAGGAGGCTGAGGCAGGAGATGTGTCATTAGTTTCAAGTCAGTCTGAGCTGACAGAGGACAATTTGAGCTGCAGTGTGAGATCTTGTCTCAGTTTAAAATTAAAAAAAAAAAGAATTATCTTTGTTCAATGGCCCATGGAAATTGATGAGTCAAAGGAAAGCATTGTTAAAGATTTAAGAATTACTTAATAGAAATTGATTCTCAACCTCACTAAATGTATCTGCTGTAACAGATGGTAATGAATGTGCACTGGAATGCATGACAAGTGTGGATCATAGATGTGTGAACTACTGGTGCCTATGTGTGTGTGTGTGTGTGTGTGTGTGTGTGTGTGTGTGTGTGTATAATCTCAATCTGTGGTTCATCTTTAGTACCATGTATTAGTAGTTGCATTATATCTAAGTTTGTGTGTTTCTACTAGCTTTACTCTCACAAAGTTTTCTCTTGAGGTCTGTATATGAGTATGTATATGGGTTTGTATATATGTATGTATATGGAATTGTACATGGGTTCTAAGCTTTCAGTGAGTTTCTAAAATGATGCCATTGATGTGCTGATGGAAACATGGATTTATTTGCACATTTCCCCTGAAGGTTTCCAGGAAGTCCTTCTGCTAGTGGAGTGGTGGCTGTTTCCCTTGTATGGATTCACTGCCTGGGTGTCTAATTTTTTCCTTAACTCTTCATGTTCTTTTACAGTCTCAGAGAACTTTTGAAATAATTTCCATTGATCTCACTCTCCTAGACATTAAAGTACCTGATGATAATCTGAAGGAAAACTTGAAAGTGCATGAGACCCATACCATAGGGTTCCATTCACTTTTTGGATTCCACAGTCTGGGCATAAGGGTCGCTTCTATGCTGACAGCTATGTAAATGCTTGAAATGATTTTGCTTCTGGGATCTATGTGCAATAACCTGATGAACTTAGCACATGAGACCATGATAAGCACTAGTCATCTCTTTCTCTGGAAAAGTGTATGGAAGGAGACAGTATGGGAAGATTCTCTGGGTTGTCTCACGATTGCTACTTTGAATTTTTGAAATTATAGTTACATTAATGTTTAGAGAATCTCACATAATGTTCATATTCACCTCCAAATACACCCAGATATACCTCTCCATGCACTTTGTGCCCCTTTTTTATATTTCGAAGAAATTATCTTACTGTAGCTGTCTTGGTATTCTGGTCTCACAATCTTTCTGCCTCTCTTCCCTGGTGTACCCTGAGCTTCAAGTGCCATGGTTGTGGCATAATTGTATTAGTTGGGGATAGGTACCTCCACATCTGGTTGATCTCTGTAGTTTGACAAGTTGTAGCTTTTGTATTGGTCTTCAGCTGTTGCAAAGAGACGTTTCCCTAATGAGGAATGCAAGCTTCATTTATGTGTGGACATAAGAGTTAATATTTAGAATTTAGTTAGGTATCTTACTAGTTTAGAAAAGTGGCAGTTATCTGTTTTCCTCTAGGTTTCATGTCCTCCAGCTTCAGGTATTTCCCTAAATACTGTCCAGGCATTAATTCCCTTCCATCAAATAGGCTTTAAGTCTAATTAAGTGACTGTTGCTTCCCTCTAGGGTATAAGTGCCACTACTCCACCTGTAAGAATATCTTACCGTGCTGGCCATTGTTGTGGTTCACTGATGTCACAGCGGGTTAGGAATATTGGTTGTTTTTCTCTGTTGGGAACTTGTATGATTCCTTCCAAAACTATGAGACCTATTTCTCAGTGTGAAGCATTCCATTTCAGATCCAAATTGATTCCTCCAGCTCCTGTGTCAGGAACAAATTGCGTCTTCAGCAATAGGGTCTTACCTTCCTTTCCGGAAGGCAGTAAAGTGCAACAGCAATAGCCTGCATTGTTTTGGGGTTTTTAGGGTTTCTCCTACCCCCAGCAACAACTTAAAGGGAGCTTTCCCAAGCCTGACACTGGGGCTTTTGTTAAATAGTCCCTGTTTTTTGTTTTGTTTGTTTTTTAGGTTTTTTGGTGAGTAGGGAAAGCATTGTTACCCCAATTGATATAATTCAATTGAATTATATATAATATTTAATTTGATAAGCAAAAAAAATGTATAATTCTCTATGAGTTTTCCTTAGTGTCATTTCTCCCTCCTTCTTTCTTCCTCTGGGTTGCCATCCCTCTTCCCCTCTACAACCTGGTAAATCTCCCTCACCCATTTTTCCCCATTTCTTCATGTTCCTTTGATTCCCCCCCCCCCCCCCCCGCCCCAAGTTTCGAGTTTTGAATACATGAGACAAAGGACTAGAGATGCAGCATTTTACACCATCCCAAACACTCAGGCAAAACAGCAGTGCCAAAAGACTGATTGCTTATCCTCTCAGTAGTCTGGGAAGAATTGACCAGAGACTTAAAGGATTGAAAGTTGCAAGAAAATAGGATTATTCCTCAGCTCTAAAGGCTTAGAATAACCTTGCTCACACCTTTGCCAGAAACAGAATTATTGTCTTACAAGAACAGAGCCAACTATGATATCAAGAGTGCTGCTCAATATCAGCTGCTATTTTAAAAGTACTTTCCACAGTATTTCACTGTGTCTTAGTGCCACTGAACTTCATGTGACAGTTATTTAGACCTGCTTTAATTGAAACAACTTAAATCTGTATATCCTGTAGAGTCCCTTTGTACACGAAGCACCAAAATCTAAGATAAACGTCTTGAAAAAAAATGATTTTTATATTGATTAATTCATTTATTGAAATCCTTTGTTGTCTTGCATAGAGAAGGGGAAAGGTGTGCCATAGTGTATGTGGGAAAGTCAGAGGACAACTTATAGGAGTCAGTTCTCTCTTTCCAGGGATCCAGGGATTGAACTCAGGTTGTTAGGTTTGTTAGGAAGTGCATGACCTTCATTTCATTGGCAGAGTAGATAGAAAATAGAATATATATTATATTTCATCATATGTATGTTAGAAACAGTTGACTGTATATTTTGTTTGTGAAATACCAACATGGAATGTGACTTATAGAAATAATCAGAGGGAATTTATTAAACAGACTGACTTGAACAGTCCCCATCCCTATATGCTATCTTCAACTTTGCTGTGAGAGTAGCTCAATTTGGTATGTAATAACTTAAAATACATATAATTGCCTCAACTATTAATATATTATCTCTACTGCTGAATTATAATTTTGATTTCATAATGGTCTTCATTCTGTTAAATGGTCTTTATAGCTGACCCGATCATGCATGCTCAAGGCCGAAGGATTTGAGGTTTATAATGGAGTGAGTTCACGGTTGGTTCTATTTCAAAGACTGGGTATATACAGTTACCTTTATCTAATTAGAATAATTGATTATAAACATTTATTTGTGCATATTTTCACAAATATTTATATTAGAAGCCATAACAGTGACAAAATTGCAGTTATGAAGTAGCAGCAAAAATAATTTTATAGTTGGGGGTCACCACAACATGAGAGACTGTATTAAAGAGTTGCAACATTAAGAAGGTTGAAAATCACTGTTCCTGAAGAAATCTCTACCTCTTAGCCTGGTCCGGGATGTACATTCTTCCCATAAGTGGACAGGGTAATGAGATCCATAGAAAGAACCAATGTAAACATTTTCTTCATGGCAAAACTGAGAGTTTCACATGACAGTTTTTCAGAGCCTAGGCAAAAGCCTGTCCACTCCTTAGGGATGCTCCATCACTTTCCAAGGCATATATCATTTCATGCTGCCATGTGATTTGGAGAAAATTATCAATGAATATACCAAAAACATATTAATAGATGTTGGAATATCTGCTTATTCTATCTTAGTCATTTAACCAAATATTTCATCTCTATTATTGGCCTAAAGTTATTTTCTATAAGCATACAGTGTTATAGCTAGATTAGATAAATGATACTATTATAATAATAAATGAAAAGTTCTTTTCTAATACATGTTATATCAGGTTTAAATTTAAACCAGTTCTTTGTATCATTTTTCAAACAAAATTGTACTGTATAGTGGACAAAGTGCCTCTTTTAGTGGATAGTAAAGGTTCTAGAATGTCTTGTCCTTGCAGGATAAGGATGGCTTTCAAGGCCCAGGAGAAAAAGGTAGGGTGGGTTTCTACATTGCAAACAGCATTACCTTGTCTCACTTTTACCCAGAGTGCAGTATTCAGGGACAGTGGTGCATTCTCATTTCAGACTTGCGTTCTGGTAGTTTTTGAATACTCTCTTTTATTTTATTTATTTAAGTAATACATTTGTTTTCAATTAAGATATAATTACATCATTTTCACCCTTCTCATATCCTTATGGGTGACATTCTAGAGATGAGCATAGCATAGCAGGTTACTGGTGATATGAAACAGAAGAATGGGGTCAGCATCAGTGGAGGAGGAAAGAGCAAAGACAGCACAGTACTATCTTTTTTGCATCACTACGGCCTATTATTTTATTTTTCCTTTTATTAAAAAAAAACTTCTCGCAGGATAAATACTGATTATGATTTCTACTCCGTCTACTTTTCCCACTTCTTCCCTACCTCTCCTCTCATCTGGACTTCCTTTCAGGTTTTTATTAGAAAACAAACAGACTTCTAAGGCAATATAGTATAATATAATATAATATAATATAATATAATATAATGAGATAAAACAAAAACTAGGACATCAGAGTTGTTCAAGAGAAACAAAGAAGGAAAAGAGCCCAAGAGAAGGCACAAGAAACAGATACCTACTAGTTCACACACTTGGGAATCCTATGAAAACACTAACCTGGAAGCCATAACATACATGCCCAGGACCTGGTGCAGACCAGTGCAGGCACCAGGCATACTGCCTCAGTCTCATACAAACTTTGCTCATATTGATTCGAAAGGTCTTGTTTTCTTGGTGTCCTCCATCCCTTCTGGCTCCTCTTTCTGCCTCCTCTTCCATGGGATGGGCTTCACTAAAAGCTGAGAGGAGAAATGTAATGGACACATCTCCTTTGGGGCTAACTGTTTCAAGGTTTTTCATCATCTGCATAATGACTGACTGTGGGTCTCTATATTTGTTTCCATCAGTTGAAGAAGGAAGCTCATCTGGTGAAGGCTGAGCCAAGGTACTGATCTATGAACATAACAGAGTGCCATTAGGAGTCATTATATTGCTTTATTTTTGTCAATGGTTCTTAGTTACCAAAGCAATGTTGGATATGCTTTCCATCTCCTGGAGTGGGCTCTTAGGCTGAAGCTGGGGAACTGGGATAAAGCAGTGTGTGGGAGGAGGGAAGTTAGGAAGGGAAAATTTGTGTGCCCCACTGGAGATGTGTGCAGGGGGCAATAGAAACAGGATTCCTCAGCAGGTCGTTTACTGCAGAGCTGGATATGAGAGTGGAAGCTTGCATTTGGAGGAGCCAAGGGAGAAGCAAATGTCTGCCGTCAGCCCACTTGTTTACCTGGTTGGAGTCGAGTACTATCTTTTTAAAATTTCCACTATTTAAAAATATTTAGAAACTACTTTTGTGCTGAGTAAAAAGCTCAAGAAATCTATTTGAATTTTTAGTTTTACATTTTAGTTATTTACTTTACATTTACTATATTTTGATAGATCTAGCCTTTCCTAATTTATTGCCAATTAAAAATGAAATCAACAATAAGCATAAATTTAAATTGTAGTCCATCACAGCTTCCCATGATGCTCATTGCTCTGGCTATTCTACTGTATCCCTTGAAGAGCTGGGGCTTTATGTGGTCAGCAGTACTCAAATAATTAATGTAAGTGTGTAAAATTTCCCCTTCAGCAGATATAGCTGCTTCCAGGAGGAGGCTAAACTGCCATTAAAGTGAAAAATTATGTAAGTCCATTTTTTTGTTCAAAATATTAGGCAAACGTCCTGAGTTCTCTAATGAAATATTGTTGAATAACTGCTGTATTTAGAGCTTCTTGATTCAATATCAAGTGTTGATTCTTGCCACTCCATCAACCACTTTGAAACTAACCATCTACAAGCTGATGTCCCAAGTGGTTGTTCAAAGAAATGGATTGTAGGAATTTGGTTTTGATGATAGTAAGTAGTCTGGAATCAGAGATGTGAGCATTTTAGATGTTTTGACTTTTGTTCAAGAATATCAGTTTGCTAGCATGGATCTCTCCATTGGTCTTCAACAAATGATGACATCTTTTAAAACTCAAAAGATGATTTATCAATTAAGGACGATGACACTTGTGTATATCTTTAACTCTGAAATGTTCTGAAAATGTCACCTCAAGTGCTAAGTATTTTTCCTTTCATCTTCAGCTGTAACATAACCATTTTATAAATCTCTAAGAACTTTATAATCAAGCAAATTTAATGGTCTATTCTCAGGAGAAAACATTGTGACTGACATAGATAATATTTTATACGAAAATTAGATAGCTTGTGAAAAAGGTGATTTGGTTTTATGATTTTCATTTACAAAGGCAAATAACATGTCATCAATTTTAAAAACATGATGTTGGCTAAGGATTTGTATTAAAAGAGGACCAGAGTTCTGAACTAAATGTATCTGAGTGTCAGAATTTTGCTATGTGTACGTACACTGTATGAGTATGCACATAGTTTTATTGCTGTGTCTCAAAATCCCAACTCGACACCCATTTGACAAATTACACATGCTAAAGGGCAGTATTGATGTTAAAAAAGGCTAGATGCATACTCAGGCTGAAATTTGGCTCCTATAATAACATTGTTGAGAGTAGTGGGTCCTATCAGTGGTGATTATGTCATGAAGAGAGAGTACGACCTCTCTTTCAAGAGTGAGTGTGTCTGGTATAGGACTTTGTTAGTTACTAAGAAAACATGAGCCATCCCATTGGTTAGTTCAAGTCTCAGAGAGTAACAGATTTAGGGGAATGTTCTGTCATGATGTGTGAATACTGAGACCCACTGTTAATTGGGTCACCAAAGGAACAGTCTTCTATGTTAACACAGAGAAGATTAAAATATGAAGTACCTCTGAATCCCTTGTGAGAAACATTTAAGTCTTGTTCAGTTAGTCATGCACCATCAGGTTCTGGTTAAACAGATTCAGTTAAGTTTAGTTCTTGTTAGTTGGATGTTAGATAAGATTAACTTTTCTTCCTCTGGGCAAACTATACTAACCTTGGTGAGATAAGCAGATGGGATCGTGTCGGGTTTTTGTTTTGATTTTGTTTGTTTTGTTTGTTTTGAGGTAAGTTTTGAAGAAAGATATAGGGTCAAATACAAATATGTTTTTAATTGTAACATACATTATATGTGGAAAAGTATAGATTGCCACAAGAGTTGAGAAGATCATGAGGATATTCTGGAATAAGAGTTCAAATTAAGAGTTAACAAATATTAAGAATAGAATTTAGAAATGGTTGGCAAAATAAAAGATGCATTCTAAGTGTCCTTGAGATGGGAGAGGACATGGCATTGGAGACCATGGTGTCATTGAGGAAATGAGAGCAGACAACTAGTAATCCCAGGCAAGAGTGACAGAAAACGAGAAGCAGAGCAGAGCCTTGACTGCATGAAGGAAAGGTGTAGGTGGGAATTCTGTGAAGTGTTGAGATTAAGTGGACAAAATCATTATGTTGGGACTGATGGTTTATAATGATAAAACTGGTGTCTATGTGGAAAATCAGGGTAAGATACAAGAAAGAATGTGGAAAGAGCAATTAGGTGATTATCACAAGTACTCAGGTGTGAAATAGTAGAATAGACATGATGATGAGCAAGTTGTTTTTGGGGTATTAGGCAGACAAGAAAGACAATAGTTGCTTTAGTTGGATGAAAAGAAAAGGAGATATTTTTCCCTTATAGTTTTGGAGGCTCTAAGTTCAAGGTCAAGATGTTGGTAGGATTGGTTCTGTCCTTTAACTTTTTTCTTTTTAAATTAGAGCTATGGTTTCTGCTTGCCATTCTTATACTTTGATCATACTTCTCAGCATTATACCTCCCTTTCCCCCTTACTCCTTTGCTTTGGCCTTCCTGCTTCCAAGTAGTCACCTTTCTATTTTGGGGTCTTTTAAGATATCATTTCTAAGTATGTCAGCATTCCTGAGTCAACCCTTAACAGATCTTCAACGCGGTTTGTTACTATATGAAGGAGAAAACCAAGACCTAGAAAGGGCCAGGGACTTTTAGGAGGGGTCTAAATCATTAAGTGCTTTGATGGGGTTTCATCTGAACTCATTTCCTCATTTTAACCTTCTGGATGTTTGTGTTGATATATCTTTTTGAATCTAGGAATGTGATTTCTTAGGTTTTAGGTCAGGATCACTGGTCATGAAGAACATCGTGGTATGAGCCATAGTTTACTGGCCAGACTTCTTTACTTCCATTCCTCCTTTTCCTTTCTCCATCTTCCCTCCTGATATCATGTACATATATGGTTAACATGGTCACTGAGTGCAGTTCTGGCTGGTGGTCGTCAACGTGCTAATAATCCATCAATAACAAATTATAGTCCTGCCTTTATGGGACTGTCAGTCTGCATTTTGTGTGAAAGATTTCCCCTTATGCTTATTCTCACACCTTTTAATTGTTTCATACTTTACATTAAACTGAAGGAGAGAAGGAATGACATTTGCTGAATACTGATCATATATTAAGCATAATTATTTACGTTATCTTATTTAGTAACTTATGGCCTACTGGTATAGAATATAATTATTTATATAAATCGTGTTTATTACCATAAATATTATTGCATTTACATTTTTCTGTTATGATTATATAGATACATTTCTCTTTGTTATTGACCAGGGAAACTGAAGATTCAAGTGATCAAGGTCATTTCTATGATAATTGACAGCAGGAATGTATGCATGTATCTTTCATTGTGTGTTTTCTTCCTCTGTATGAGGAAATGAGCAGTGGATTGTACCTTGGGTATTCTGAGCTTCTGGGCTAATATTCACTTACCATGTATACCATGTGTGTTCTTTTATGATTGGGTTACCTCACTCAGGATGATATTATCCAGATCCATCCATTTCCCTGAGAATTTCATAAAATCATTGTTTTTAGTAGCTGAGTAGTACTCCATTGTATAAATGTAACACTTTTTCTGTATCCATTCCTCTGTTGAAGGACATCTGGGTTCTTCCCAGCTTCTGGCTATTATAAATGAGGCCGCTATAAACACAGTGGAATACCTGTCCTTATTACATGTTGGAGCATCTTCTGGGTATACGCCCAGGAATGGTATAGCTGGGTAGTACTATGCCCAATTTTCTGAGAAACCACCAAACTGATTTCCAGAGTGTTTGTACCAGCTTATAATCCCACCAGCAATGAGAGAGTGTTCCTCTTCCTCCACAACCTCACCAGTCACAAACCACAAGAAACTCAAGAAGAAGGAAGACCAAAGTGTGGATACTTTGATCCTTCTTAGAAGGGGGAACAAAATACCCATGGAAGGAGTTGCAGAGACCAAGTGTGGACTGAAGGAAGGACAATCCAGAGACTGTCTACTTGGAGATCCTTGCCATATACAATCACCAAACCCAGACATTGTTATGGATGCCAACAAGTGCTGGCTGACAGGAGCCTAATATAGCTGTCTCCTGAGAGGCTTAGCCAGTGCCCGACCAATACAAAAGTGGAAGCTCACAGCCATTCACTGAACTGAGCACAGGGTCCCCATAAAGAAGCTAGAGAAAGGACTCAAAGAGTTGAAGGGGTTTGCAGCCCCAAAGAGGAACAACAATATGAACTAACCAGTACCTCCAGAGCTCGCAGAGACTAAACCACCAACCAAAGAGTACACATGGTGAGACTCATGGCTCCAGCTGCATAAGTAGCAGAGGATGGCCTAGTCAGTCATCAATGGGAGGATAGGCCCTTGGTCCTGTGAAGGATCTATGCCCCAGTGTAGGGAATGCCAGGGCCAGGAAACAGGAGAGGGTGGGTTGGTGATCAGAGGGTGGGGGAGGGATTTTTTTTTTTTTGAGCAGAAACCAGGAAAGGGGATAACATTTGAAATGTAAATAAAGAAAATATCAAAAAAAAAAAAAGATTACATGATACAAAAAAAAAAAAAGAAAAGAAAAGAAAAGAAAAGAAAAAGAAAATGAGCAGTGATTTCAATGACTGATTGAAGCTATTAAAACACAGATCACCATTTTAAGGTTCTGACCACAAGTGGCAAAGTTGAAATTAAATTAGCTTAACATTTGAAACCTAGATATCCATGTGTGTTTGTGTGCATGTGCAAATATATGCACATATATGAGTGCATGTGTGTATACATGTGTATGTGTAGGAAGTAATAAAGATGCCCAAGTAAAAAAGAAGGGCTTGGCATTGAGAAGTGCCAGGTGACTTTAGTCACAGAAAACTGTGGGAGGTCAGAACAGAGATTCAAACTGTAGCACTGCACCTACATCCAAGGCTTAGGTAGCCATCACCCTCTCCCCCTCTGTTGCTTGCCCTCCCTAGCTTCTGGTATCTGTGTATGTTTGCTTGTTATATATGTAGTTTCTCTGGAATATTATGGTAGGAAGTTTTTTTAAAAAAGGAATATACATTTCAGGTGAGTAACTGACTTTAAAATGACAATGTTCAACTTGGAGTGGACTTGAGGCCCACTGCATTGTGCTCACAATATTTTGATGGTAGATTTCCTTTAGCCAGGTCTGTCTGCCAGGTTTTCTGGGGGCATCCTATTTTATTTACTTGAGCGGCTGTGATTCTCCGACTTGCTTCATTGTTGCTGCAGTATTTTTAGCTCCAGTCTGTCTGCAGCCGATACTTTGTTTTTATAGTCTACAACAGGGGACTGGTACATTTACTTTAGCTGTCACCAGATATGGCATGTATGTAAAGAAAGTGCTATTTTAGCACAATTTAAAGACACCATTATTTTGTATCATTCCAACATAACTCAAATAACAGTTAACTATAACGTGTATAACCACAACTCAGTATCATAAACAGTCAGTGTTTTGCCAGCAAGCTATCATGACTGTAACACCTTATTTTGTTGTAGTTTCCAAGCAAAAATTAAGCCACTAATGGTGGTTCACATGTACAGTTTGGCAGGCAGGAGGCAGAGGCAGGAAGATTCTGCAAAGGTGAGATCAGTCTAGTCTACATGGTGAGTCCTAGGCTAGTATGAGCTACTGAGTGAGATAGAGTTACAAAACAAAACAAAAGACAAAAGAGCCTGCAATACAGCAACAGACAGCACAAATGGCAAGGCTAGGCTGCTGGACCATGACCACAAGGTGTTTCAATCTCTCTGTGACTCAGACTTTCCATTTGTAAAACAGAAGCACTAGGATTCTCAGTATATTTGATGTAACAAGCACTGGCAGTGGTCAGTACAAGCTTATTGGGTATATTACATACAAGATGGTGTTCAATTCCTGCAGAGGGGGCTCTGCAGTGAGAATTATGCAGTGAGGAGAAGGGCTGTCAGCATTGCTGGCCCAGTTCAGTGTCTCTAGTGCCTCTGATTTCATCAGCCCACAGCCTTTCAGAGAGGGAATGCTCAAATGAGCTCCTGGAATGACAAATGTAAAAGACACAAGCTCCGTTGATAAAATTGAAAAAAAAAAAAACAAACAAACATTTGAAACAATTATAAAAGCAATTTTCTTCTCTAGCAATCACTTTCCCTGTACTTTTGTTGTCCTTTCCTTTGTGTGTGTGTGTGTGTGTGTGTGTGTGTGTGTGTGTGTCCCCATGGCACATGCATGCAGTGGGTTTGGTTGCACAATGAGTATCCTCTTCTATTGCTCCTGCCTTACTGTCTTGAGACAGGACTGGTTGTTTAGTGAGTTCCCAGAATCCATCTGTCTCTGCCCTCTGTCTCTGAGGTTACAGGAGTCATGGGATTTCTTTATTTAGTGAGTTCCCAGAACCCATCTGTCTCTGCCCTCTATCTCTGAGGTCACAGGAGTCACAGTATTTCTTCACAGAAGATCTAGGTGTTTCAAGTCAGGTCTTCCTGTTCGCAGAATATGCACCCTTACTCACTGAGCCATCCCATAGTCTCACTGTTAGATTTTCTGAGATATACTAGTCCCCACATTCCAGAGAAGGGCAACTTCAGTAGAGCACAGGAGTAGAAGTGTTTGTGTAAGAGAGAGGAAGAAACTATGCATGTTCAAAAGCTCTGCTATAAGTGCTAAGTATATCAGTTCACCATTCACATATTCATTCATTCATTCGTTCATTCATTCACTCAAGCGCCATTTCTTTCAGCTTGACTCTGAGCCAGCTTCATTAGATATCTTAGGGTCTCTGGAGAAGCTTGGACAGAATTTGCTGTTTTCTTCTCCCACTCAGATTAAATGCTTGGTGAACAGAGTGAGCAGTTTTAACTTTAAAAGCAGGCTGGTAAATCTAATAGACTTCATTGAGATCTCTTAGAATATTCCCTCAGGAGAGAGATAGACTAGTGAGAGAAGTCTGATCATTAATTGTGCTGGGGAGTCGCTAGGCAGGTTACAATACTGCACTAAGAGAGATAGAGGCTCAGAAAAGGCCTGTTTTCATCTATCCCTACCAAGACCATAGGTATGTGAAAGAAACTACTTTGGACTTCCAGATCCATCCAACCACCAGCCCAATACCACCAAGTGACTCTAAGTCAGCTAGAAAAAAATGCCGTGAGCCTAGTGCTTGACAGTCTGACTCAGAGACTACGCTCATACCAAGCCATTAGTTTTTGGATGCCTTGCTTGTCTGAGAACAGCAAGCATATCTTCTTAGGTCTGCATGCTACCCTAGAGAAGTAGTTCTCAACCTTCCTAATGCTGCGACCTTTTAATACAGTTCCTCAGTTACAGTTACCCCCAATGAGAGAACTAATTTTGCTGGTACTTCATGACTGTAATTTTGCTTCTGTTATGAATCGTAATGGAAATACTTTTGGAGATGGATGTTTGCTAAAAGGGTCATGGCCCCTAGTTTGAGAACCACTGCCCTAGAAGCAGTTAGAGCAGAGGAAAACCCACAATCTGCTTTTCCAGGGATAATTATACAAGTAGCTATAGCTTTGTATTTCATAATTATGTAATTCCTTCCTTTAAAAAACTTAAGGGGGCACACCCCACATCGCTTTCCTCTGACTTCTCAGTGGTAGGCATTAGCTTAGACAAATGGGGGCTGAGAAGTAAGCTTCAGTATTATCTTGATCCATGTTCTTAGGGATATACAGTGTAGTTTTACCCAGAGAGAAGACAGAAGAAAGAAAAGCCTTGGTTTCACTAGGAAAGTTTCTATATGACAGAAGTTGTGAGGTTTATCTGGAAAAAAATAGTTGAGATGATGAAGTTAGTATTTTGCAACTAAGAAAGCGTACACACTAGATATATTAACAAAAAGTGAAGTATTTTATTTATTTATTTATTTATTTATTTATTTATTTATTTATTTATTTTTGGTATAGGTAAGTTCATAGCTTATCAAATGAATACCTGTCATGTTAAGTATGTGAAATACAGCCAATAATACAACTAGACTATGGTCATTACCTTATTAGCCCATCTCTTCTGGATACATTTATTATTTTCCACTAGGCATAGTTTCATTTGTTGTCATCATAACCTATGTGTCTGTTTGAGCAAGCAAGGAATCTAGAAATTAATTATCAAATTGTGTCACTGTTGTGAGGCCTTACATCTGTCTTGTTGATTTGATCCAAACTAGATTACCATGGGTAGGGAGAATCTCAGTTAAGGAAGAGACTCCATCAGAATAGCCTGTGGTCATGTCTGTGGACATTTCCATAGTTAATAATTGATGGTAAGGTCTTAGCCCACTGTGGGCAGAGCCATCCCTGGGCAGGTTGTCCTAGGTAAGAAGGTAGTCTGAGTAAACTGTGGAGCAAGCCAGTGACTACTTTTCCTCTGTGGTCTCTACTTCAGCTTTTGCCTCCAAGTTCCTACATTGACTTCCTGCCCTCAGAAAGACAGTCTCTCCAGGAATGGACTGTCATCTGGATATGTAAGAGGAAATAAAACCCTTTCTAGGTTGCTTTTGGAGGTTGTTTAACACAGCAGCAGTTAAATGCAAGGTAGGACAGGCCAGGACAGAGACACAGAGGGAAAACTGTCAGCAAAGTTCTGTGGAAGATCCCTCCAAAGGCTGGAAATTTTGTGACATCCATTTGCATTCATATGCATCCTTTGTACACTCATCCAGTTCTCCCTCAGCTATCAGTTATCTCTTCAACTCTTTTTTTCTTTTCTTTTTTTAATTGATTTAAGTTTTATTGCATTATGATGAGAAAAGATACATAATTTAAATTTATCTGAATTTGTTAACATTTAAAAACGTACAAGTAAATTAAGTAAATAGAATTAATTCACATTCTTGTTTCCCTTTTGTACCCCAACTCCTCCCAGAGCCCTCATTCAATAACTACAATTTTTTGTCATATTCTTTAAAATCTATAAAATATTATAACAATAAAAATGAGTATTATAAAAGTTGTTTGATATAAAACAACAATCAATTTAACAGTCTTATGTAGATGCTTGTCTACAGCTATACTGAAAATACATGTCTTTCTCAATATAAATTTTAAATAACTCCAAACATATTAACTGTATTTTTTTAAATTAGGTATTTTCTTTATTTACATGTAAATTTCTCCTTTCCCAGTTTCCCCTCCAAAAAACAAACAAACAAACAAACAAACAAAAACAACAAGAACAAACTCCTGTTGCCTCCTCCATCCCCATGCCTGCCACCCCACCCTCTCCCACTTATTGGCCCTGGCATTCCCCTACACTGGGGCACAGAACCTTCACAGGGCCGAGGACCTCTCCTCCTATTGATGATCAGCTTTGCAATCCTCTACTATACACATGCTGCCAGAACAATCAGCCCACCATGTATAGTCCTTGGTTGGCAGTTGGGTCCCTGGGAGCTCTGAGGGTACTAGTTAGTTCATATTCTTGTTCATCCTAAGGGGCTGCAAACCCTCCAGCTCCATAGAACCTTTCTCTAACTCCTTCAATGGGGACCGTGTACTCAGTTCAATGGATGGCTGTGAGCCTCTACATCTGTATGTAGGTATTAGTCAGGTATTATCAGAGCCTCTCAGGAGATAGCTATATTTAGGCTGGCTTGTCCTTCCTTCAGTCTCTGCTCCTAAGTTAATCTCTGCAACTCCTTCCATGGGTATTTGATTCCCCCTTTTAAGAAGGAATGAAATGTCCACTTTTTGGTCTTCCTTCTTCTTAAGTTTCTTGTGGTTTGTGGGTTGTTCTTCCTGTATTCTGAACTTCTGGGCTAATAACCACTTATCAGAGAGTGCATACCATGTGTGTTCTTTTGTGATTTTAACTGTATATTTTAAAATAATGCATCACTACTAGTATTTTTTGAATGAGCATAAATATATAAAGTCTTTTTGTTTGTTTGTTTGTTTGTTTTGTATTTAGCTCTTTGGTTCATCATGGACCAGTATCACAGAGACCACAGAGTTTTGCAAACCACACGTTGGAGAGAAATAACTTAGTGTCTGTAGACACTTCCTCAGTAGCAAATAGGAGTCTCCCACTGTGGGCATACTTTTACCCTGAATCTTTTTCTGGACAACATTCCCTTTTTTCTTTCTGCTTCTGACTTTCTCCAGGAGCTGTTGGTTTTATACTCACCTTCACAAGGGGCTTTTGTGTTAGTGTCTGTTTCTAGAGAAGTCAATAAAGCAGGCAATGAGGTGTATTGAAGGACAAACCGTGTATTGTTTGAAGAGTATTCTAACCACCATAAAGATCAATTTGGAAAACTTGAATGAGAGCAGGCAAGAAACAAGATTGAAATGGTCACAATATGCTCCTAGCCAGCCAACTTAGGCCTTAGCCACATCCATTACTTAGATATATATTTGGTTCTCTATTTTCTTTCTTTTAAAATCAGTACATATTGTAAAAAAAGTCAGGAGGTTCATCATTGCATTTGCATATATGCAAATGCACTTTGTTCATGTTCTTCTTCCTCTTTCCCCAATTCTGATTTCTACAACCCTAGGAGTTCCTCTTCAGTTTCAAGCCTTTCTATTCCCCTCTGGCTTCTGCAGAGAAGAAAAAGCATGCTACCTGCATTATGAGATTGTTTTCTTTCAATTTATGCTGTGGGTCTTACTTGCAGTTTTTAAAATGTCCTTTTCCACCATTTTTTAAGCCTCTGCTTTAGTTTAGACCTCCATTATTTTGGGAGGGTGGATAGGGCAATTGGTCTGCAACCTGATCAGGACTAGGCCAACACTTCAGTGAACTTGCAGTTGAAAAGGAAGGTTCATTGCAATTTATAAACTAAAACTGCCTCTGTGAAATTCCTTTAGGGATTAAAGCTCACAAATTGATTCTGAATTAGATCATAAAGACACAAAGGCATATCCTAAATATTGTACTAACAATGAGTGCATAAAACATTTGAGTACACAGTTTTCTCTCTCTATGAATGAGGAAGCTGAGCTAGGTGACTCCAAGATACCTTCCCATGATCCCACTCTGTGTTCAACAATAGCCATAAGATTATATCAACAAAAGAGCACAAAACAATATTCCAGTAGCAAACGTCTCACTGCTCACAACAAATTGACGAAAAACATCATTCTTTTTTTGAATGACCAATTCTTTGGGAAGCTAACCCTTGCCTGTCTTTTATAATGATATGTTTACTGCTTTTATGGTGCTTTGGAAATGGGGAAGTATCTAATTGGGTTGACAAGGTCAGCATGCCAGAGCCTTGGAGAGAGATTGGATGGAATTTGTGACTGTGTATATTCCCCTAGACATGCTTTTTGTCATGTTTACTGTGCTTTAATCATTAGCTAAAACAATAAGCCTGCTGTGTGCTATTTTATTAATGCTCTGTCATTTGTGTGGTTTTCTAAGGTAATTTGAAAATAAGAGAAAATATAATTATTCAAGGATGCTTTGGGAAGAGGTAGATGTATTTCTACAATTAAATAGTAATGCAATAACACAGCACTCAAACCCACTAGTGTAGCTTGTAGAGAGGACATGTAAGGCTGAGAGAGGCTTTATTTTCCGTTAGTTTTAACAGGACTGTAAATCAGCAGTTGTGATTTTATTGATCAAGAAAGGCGATTTACCAGTGTGTTAAATCTTCTGCTTATTACTTCATCTCCTCTGGTCCCCAGACAACCCTTAAATACTCAAGTGTTTTGTAGACTCTCTGTTGAATGACTTGCCTAGGCAGAAATCCAGACTTTGTGGTGGCATTCCTCAGACACTCCACTTAACTCAAGCAAATTCCAGTCCCTTTATTTTTCTCGTTTTGAGTTTGGAAAGATGATTTTCTAAATGACAAGATATGAAAAAATGAAGATGAACCTTCTGTGTACAAAACGAATTTTTACCTATGTCCACCCACATTTGCACAACTACCACATAGATCATTTTAGTTTTAAGATAAAATTTTAAAATAGTCTCTTTTTATTGTCTCTCTCTCTAGTCCAGTTATCTCCATCTGGAGGTAACCTTGTTTCTGACTTCTTCCATAGCTTGATTTTACCTCTTCTTTCACTTTTTGGAAATGGAATTGTGCACTGTGTATAGCTTATTGTATTGAACCATATGTTACTAGTTTTGTGAGGGTTTCTCTATTCTTGCATATGTGCATACACATACATATATATATAAGCATAGATTATAACATATATGATAGATGGTATATGATATATTATATAATATATTATATATAACTCATATATAATATAATGTATTATATATTATATAATATAGTATACCATGTATAATATATAATATATTACAAATATTTAAGACTACAGTTAAAATATTCCATTGAATGGATATATCACTCTGTTTATCATGTGTATTTGATCAATTTTCAGTTTTCTGTTTTCTGTATGAATTGCTGTAGTTCTCAAGACTCACATTTAGTCATAATGTTTTTAGTCACTGTAGCTAGAACTGTGATTGTTGGCTCATACTTCAGCTTCAATAATTGCTGGCAAAGGATTTCAAAGTGGTAGTGTTAACTTTCATTCCCACAAGTCATGAATGAGAGCCCTGGTGTTTCAGCATTTGTTCTGATATATAATATATTAGTTGATCTGATAAGTGTGTGTTAGCATCTCACTATAGTTTTTATTTTTGTTTCTCTGAAGAACAGTGATGCTAAATATGGAAACTTATTTTATGAAGTATGATTCAATATGTTTTGCCATTTATTGCCTTTGTACATTCTCATATATATGTGGAAAATACATCAAAATATAAATATATTCTAATTGTCTGTTGCTTGGGTTTCCTTTATTAATGCTTTCTCTTTTTTTTTTTTGTGATATTGAGGATTTAGACAAAAGTGCACATATACCAGGCAAGCTTGCTTCCAGTGAGTCTGGTCACACCCTGCCCATAGCACCTAATGACTGATTTATATCTTTCCTTCCTTCCTTCCTTCCTTCCTTCCTTCCTTCCTTCCTTCCTTCCTTTCTTTTTTCCTTTATGCAATATTGAAGTAATATCTGATGAACAGATATTATTACTTTTACTAAATATAACTTATCATTATTTTCTCTGGAAGGGAGCAAGAAACAGAAACAAACTAAAAATTATTGTCTATATCTCCCCCTTGAAATTTTTATGCCCTCAACAGACTACAGTGTAGTTTTAGGCTAGTTACAGGAGACAAAATATTTCATACAGTTATAAGGAAGGAGAAAGATTCTGGGTGCTTTTCACTTGGCTATCTCCTTAAAACCTACTTTCTCTTAGGCTTCTTGTTAATGGAGATACACAGCTGTGCTTACCTGAGAAATACATTGGACCATGTGAATGCCTTCTGCGCTCTCTTTTTTCAATTATTAAGCATGTGAATTATGAAATTTATTTAATCCTTGAAGACTTCTTGATCATCTAGAATCCAATTTATTAATTAGAAATTGCTAGTTCCAATGACTGGAGCCTATTATCCCAAGAAAGATTTCTGCAAGAAAGGTAGATTCTAGAATCAGCTGAAGAACCACAAACCTTTGTGTTTACGTTACTTGAGGGTGCAGTCAGTGTTGTATGTGTCACCTGAGTATGCCAGCACCATTGTGCAGATGTGACCTGAGGGCTCAGTCATGCTCAGATCTATTTTCCTCTCTGTGTTGTTCCCATCTGCATTGAGTACAAGTGGATTTATGAGGCAAGAAAACAACTAAAGCTGGCAAATGTCAACACTATTACTGATGTTCAGTACCTCTTTCAAGCATCTTGAAGGGAAAGAGAAAGAGCCTTTTGTCCCTTTCAATTTAGTATGTAATAATCCTACTGGTGGATTTGGGGACTGTCTTGAGTCATCTGTCAACCTATGTGAACAGAAGGGAGAGAAAAAAATCACTATCATTAAGCCCGGGGTGAAATGAAGAGAAGAGTACCCTTGTCACCCCCAATAGAATAGGTAAGGATGGTATTGCCAGGGAAAGGTAAACATAAGCACACGGCAGACAGAAATAATAGATGTTCACTGCCGAGGAGAGGACATAAAAGGTGTAACCTATTGTGCTATCTGTGGAAATTTAGTCAGAGAAGGATTTTAAAGTATGTGGTAGAAAGTAGAAGCTCAATGGCTACTTGTTGAATTTGAGACTTTTTCACCTTCTTCTCTTGAAATTGCAGCCCTGAGGAGGATTATGGAAGGTCTAGGGGTTGCAAAAATAAAGTTTCAAACACTGATAGGTTCCCAAGGTCAAAATGACTATATATTGACACCAAACTCTGCAATGATTCTCTCTTACTGGATCCGGGGACACAGTCCTGATGCTGCGGTGTGGGATCCCAAGTCTCCTACACTGTCATCCCTAAAATAGTTGAAGTCAAGGTTCAGTAATGCTGCCAACACTCAATCATCAGCGCTTCTCATTGCTAAAGATTTTTCCAACAAGAGAACAGAATGCTTTGTGGCTATTACAATGGCTTTGAAATGATTGATAAACATGACTAATAAGCTATGTGGGTGCTCCCGAATCGTTGCCCTTGGAGCGATAACTCTGAAGGAATAAGTGTTTTCCTTTCAAGGAGCCAGTTTTCCCTTCAGTCCTTATTTCTTGTTGTGCTGACTAGTTTTATGTCAATTTGACAGAAACTACAGTCATCAGAGGAGGGAGCCTCGAGAGAGAAAACATCTTCAAAAGCTATGGCTGGAATAAAGCCTGTAGGGTATTTTCATAATTAGTGATTGGTGGGGGAGGGCTCAGCACATTGGGTGGTGCCTTCCCTGGACTCATGGTCCTGGGTTTTATAAGAAACCTCATGAACAAGCCATGAGGAGCAAGCCAACAAGCAGCATACCTTTGTGGCCTCTGCATTAACTCTTGTCTCCAGGTTGCTGCTCTGCTTGAATTTCTGTTTTGACGTCCTTTGACAATGAAGTATAATGTGGAAGTATAAACTGAGTAGACCCTTTCCTCCCCAGGCTGCTTTTGGTTATAGTGCCTCATTACAGTACTAGTAACCCTAACTAAGACACTAATAACACAATATTTACCTTGCCATCTTCCTGAGAAACCTCTTTCTCCTAGGCATGGCATTAAATGTAATAAATATCTATATTATACTGAAAATATATATTGTGTTTTTAATTATTAAATATATGATTGTAAAATCTACTTAATCCATTAAAGATCTTTGATCCCTTGGAATGTGTCTATTAAATAAAACTCAGCTAGTTGCAAGTGACAGAAACCTAAGCCATTCCAAATAAAAGAGAGAAATCTGGAATATGAGTAGATCAGATCTGAGACATCTTTGTATCTCTTAGGCTTCAGAATCAGAAGATAGTCAAGGAGCAGCTCACTAGGCACAAGCTTGCAATGGTTATGACACCGTGGAGAAAAGTTGGAGTCTCTACTTGGTATTCTAACAAATTCTTAATGCTGCTACTTTGAGCTGTACAAAGAGCACATTGAAAGAACTAGATAACAGAAATATCCCTTCAAACTTGGGAGTAAAATGATTTGGGGGTAGCATCGTATTTTAACCAACTAGCAATATTTACTTCATTTCCTTTTTAAATAGAATCTCCACTGCAAAAGCAATACTAACAGCTCCTTGGTTCATGTTTGTAATTAAAATTTGTTGAGAGGTAGGTTGAAGGCTAGATCTATATATTGAATTAATTTCTTGGAAGCCATACAACTTGTAGAAAGAAAGTATGACATTTTCCCCTACTTACTTGCCTTTCTGTTCTTGTGCATTGCAAGTAATCTTAACCTTTGCTCCAAGGCTCTCCATATGGTCAGCCTAATGGGATTTTTCTATTTTGCCCATATGTTTTTCTTTGCTTTGTGCATTCTTATTGTGCACGTACCAGGAATCAGATGCCCCTTAACAGCACTTCCAGCTGAGATGAAAAGGGCTAATGTTAAATGCTGCCATATCTAGCCGCAGTCACCAGATGAGTCAGATGCTCTGCAAATCTCTGAATCACAGGACTCCCCTTCCTTTGGTCACGACCAAGGCATTGCGGTTGCCCTACCCCTGGAATTAAAATCTGGGGGCAAGATTACGTTCATTTGTAAAAATGTCAGGTCAATATTGACATAGAATAAATCATGTGGAGAGTAGCAGATCCTACAGCGACAGTTGCACCAAGAAATGGCTTTGTGCTCTCACACATCTTGGAGTGAGCATTACTTCCTACATTAATTTTTTTTTTGGGGGGGGTCTTCTTTTAAGTCTGATCTCCTTTAGAATGGCCCCTGTGCCCCTCACTTTTTTCTCCCTCTCCCCACTTGCCCTCTGTATTAGCATTACTGTTGGTTAGGTCGTCTTTTTCCATGAAGCTAGGAAAAGCACTTCCATTGGAAACCAGGTCTACATATTGCTTACAGTTGGTGGCCTTCCGAATAGCAGACCCTTTAACTGAGTAGTAGTAGCCTCTTTGCTTAAAGTTGGTTGCCCTGCAAATAACTGACCCCTTAAGTGTGTAGCCCCTTTGCTTACAGTTGATAGGTAGCCCTCAGAAAAGACCAGAGGCTTTGACTGTTTTAGAAGCTTTACTTATAAACCTTAGAAAAGACACTGATTGATCTCTCCTGGGTCATGTGCCCTTCACTGTGCTAATTGGTTGCAGGCTGTTCAGACAGTGCTCTGATCACCCAAGCCTATGCTATGCCCCTTCCTCAGCTAGTAACAGGCAGTGTATTTGGTTGTAACAAAAACATGGAGAGGATTTTTAATGCTGCTCATAGTGAGGCTATATAAAAAGGCAGGGGAAAAGTTGGGACATGGGGAAAAGAAAACCTTTGAACATGGAAGCCTGGGGTTGGAGGGTGGGGGAAGATCCTGGGGGAGTGAATACTGAGGATTAACATAAAAAGCTCTATGAATTCAAGATCACCTGGGATTAAAGGTGTGGTGGCATAGTGGCTATGAATCCTAAAAAATTAAGACTGGAAGATCTACGAGTTCAAGCAAGGTCATCTGGGGTTAAAGGTCTGGTGGCACACACCTTTAACCTGGGCCACACTTTTTACTGGAGACCCATATAAAGACATTAGAAGAAGGAAGGCTCTCTCTGCTTCGCCTGCTTGCCTTGTGAGACTGAGCAACTGCTAGATCCTTAGACTTCCATTCACAGCTGCTGCCTATCTTTGTTGGGAGTTGATTGTTAGGAGTTAGACTACAAACTGTAAGTCATCAATAAATTCCTTTACTACATAGAGACTACCATAAATTCTGTGACTCGAGAGAACCCTGACTAAGATAGATGCACTCACTGATAAGTGGATATTAGCCCAGAAGCTTGGAATACCCAAGATACAATTCACAGATCACATGAAGTGCAAGAAGGAAGTGTGGATACTTTGGTCCTTCTTAGAAGGGGGAACAAAATACTCATGGGAGGAGAAACAGAGACAAAGTGTGGAGCAGAGAATGAAGGAAGGACAGTTCAGAGACTGCCCCACCTGGAGATCCATCCCATATACAGTCACCACACCCAGGCACTATTGTGGATGCCAGCAAGTGCTAGCTGACAGGAGCCTGGATATAGCTGTCTCCTGAGAGGCTCTGCCAGTGCTTGACAAATACAGAGGTGGATGCTCTCAGCCAACCATTGGAATGAGCACAGAGTCCCCAATGGAGGAGCTAGACAAAGGACCCAAGGAGCTAAAGGGTTTTGCATTCAGCCCCATAGAATGAATAGCAATATGAACCAACCAGTAACCCCAGAGCTCCCAGGGACTAAACCACCAACCAAAGGTTACACATGGAGGAACCGACGACTCCAGCTTAATATGTAGCAGATGTCCTTGTTGACCAATGGGAGAAGAGGCCCTTGGTCTTGTAAAGGCTCAATGCCCCAGAGTAGGGGAATGCTGGAACAGGGAAGCAGGAATGGGTGGGTTGGTGAACAGGGGAAGGGGGTTTTTGGAGGGGAAATGAGGAAAGGGGATAAAATTTGAAATGTAAATAAAGAAAATATCTAATAAAACACACACACACAAACACATACAAACACAGACACACACACACACACACACACACACACACACACACACACACAC
>JADRCD010157950.1:6782-18732 GCA_019843815.1 Montemys delectorum
GATAGATAGATAGATAGATAGATAGATAGATAGATAGATAGATAGATGGATGGATGGATATAGATGATAGATGGGCAAGCCTTTATATGTATAGACAGACAGGCAAATAGGCAAAAACTTATCTAGGTAGATAGATAGATAGATAGATAGATAGATAGATAGATAGATAGACAGACTATTATCTGTATATATGACCATTATCTATGTTGATGGATAGATATCAATATGTACCTTATATATTACATGCATATTATACATATATGTGACATATACAGATAGATTAATAGAAAAACTATAGACATGTATATGGATGGTAGACAGACATATAGATAACTTGCAGACTGTCATTCTGAAGATCCATGCCTAACAAGTTAATGATGTCTGCATTCTTCAGATAGCTCTAAAGAGGAATGTTTAAGTTTGAACCATAAACTTGAAGAAGAATGGCCCACTCTGGTCATTCCTAACTTAAGCATCACTGGGGTCAGGATAGAATTTGGAAACAGAAGGTGGGGTAGGACTACATTCACATAGATCTAGAAATCCAAGTTTTCCCATCTATAGTCAAGCAAGAATAAAGAAATCAAACTAGTGAAATATGGTCCTATGTGTTGCATTTAACAAGTGTATAAGATTCACATCCTTCAGATGCACTGTGGCATCTTTCATGATGCTGTATCAGTCTGCAGTTCCCCACCACAAACATTATCATGTGTGGACCCAACAGTTCTCATCTTGCTTTGTTCTTTAAAAAGATGTCCTTAAACTAGACGAGAGGAGAGAGATATCCAGGACACAATGCCATTGCATCCACACTAAAATGCCATTTAGTCAGCATGCAAGCTGCCAGATAAAAGTGAGCGGTACCAGAGGGATGAATTGGAAATTGTCATTCCGTCAAACTTAGTGACAACATTATCTGCAGATCTTAAGAAAAATCAGTTCAGGAAAAAATCCCTGGTTGGTAGTGATCCTCTCAGATAGATTGAAATCTTGCCAGGCTATTCCTCGGGGCTCATCAATCAAGGGCAGTTGTCATGGAGAACGGTTGAATAGATGGTTTCCATTTAATTATCTTCAGCCCTCTAGATATTGAAAGTGCTTGGGAACAAGCAGGCTTGGCTGGCTGGCCCTGGCCTCCTCAGATAAAACAATGATTGTTCTTTCTCCAACCTATCCCTACCTGCATTCACACATTCATTCCATGATCAAAAAGCTGAGAATCAAGTACCAATTAGGTGAGCACATGCAATATATGTCTGTATTAAAAATGCCTCATGCCAAATTAAACTCTATGTACTTCAGGCTGGCAGAAGATAACCCATAAGCAGTCATGAAGGCGGTGTCTGTTCTGTGTTTACGAGGAGGTGGTGCTTAGTATGGGGAAGGCGCCACCTGTGTTGGTCCAGTTGATGAGTACCTACAGTCGGGTCCCTCACATAAGGATCTTGATGCGAAGATGTCTGGCTCCAATTTCTTCCAAACGACTGAAAGAGGAAGTCAACAACATAAGTACAAGTGAGGGCAGTGAAGCCCTCCTGCCAGGAGAGGAATTTCTGTTGTGCCCCACATTCAGGAACAATTTTTTTTTCCTGCATTAACTTGGAGATGAGACAAATGTCTATTCAGCCCACACTCGGGACTCACAACAAACCAAAGGAACAATCCCACAAAAGTTCAACTTGATAAACCAAGGAGTTTATTATGAGGACTTATAAGGCATGGGTGATGGGTTACCAATAAGAGTTGGAGGGTGAACCCCAAACAGCTGTATCACTTCAATATCCTACCCCAGCATGAATGGGGACCTCATGGAGAGAGTCTCATGTAGCCCAGCTACAAGTGATCTTGAGAGATGCTATGCAACATAGGCAGTGGATAGCCGACTGAAAAGAGAACTCTGTGATGCAACTTTCATGAGGTCAACTATAAATTAGATTGCTATAAATATCTATGTGTAGGATGTTATGTAAAGAATAAGAGGTCTGAAAATGGTATCTTATTTTGAGATTCTGTTTCCCTTATACCCTATCTTCCTTTTAAAATGTAAATATTCGTGTTGTCTCTGTGTATTTATGTGCACATACATGCAGGTCCCAGGACAGAAAGGGTGTCAGATCTCCTGGAACAAGAGTTATGGGTAATTGTAAATTGCCCCACTTGGGTGTTACAAACAAAACTCAGGTCCTCTGCTAGAGCAGTAAGCACTCTTTACCAATGAGACCTTTTCCTAGCCCCTTACCTTCCATTTTAAAATTGATTTTAGGTTACTATTAATATTAATGGCATTATCATAGGTATTATTATTAATGGTAAAATTAATGGATTTCATCAGGATGTATCTTCACATACATATCTGTTTCTTTGCCCTTATTTATTTTCTTCCCACACAGCTATCTTTTCTCTCCCATTACCCCCCAAGCTGATTCTTTTTCTTCTCCAGTTAATCCACACCCTCCCTTTAACCCCTCACCCAAGTGCTTGCCTATTCCAAATATTCCATTGTCCTTTTCTTCTCTCACCTTCCTTAGGCCCTTTTACTCCCCTGATAACTTGACTTTTTTTTTTTAAAATCAAGTTACATTTTTGTTTCCTTTTCTGTGGAGTGGGGATTATGCATGTTTTGTAGTAGATTAAGATTAGTTATGCAAAAAAGATAAATTGGAACTGGGAGATGGCTCAATTGGTAAAATGCCTAGTAAGCATGAGGACTTGTCTTTGATCCCCTTGAAGCCATGTTTAAAAAAAAAAATCCAAACAGGGCATCATGTGCTTGTTATCTCAGCAACAGGGTGATAGAGACAGGTATATCCCTAGGACTAATGGACCAGTCAGCCTAGCCTAGTTGGCAAGTCCCAGGTTAGTGAGAGACCCTTTCTCAAAAAGAAGCTAGATGGTGCCTAAAAAATGATAGCTGGAGTTGACTTTTGGTCTACATATGCACATGTATGCACATGCATGCACTCCTGCATTTGTGTATACACCTGCACACACCTACACACACACACACACACATACACACACACACACACACACACACACACACACACAAGACTTAAAACAATATTTTCTGATGCTTATATGGTTGACATTTAAATGTAAAATCTCCCCCTCAAACTAGCAACTTTTCTGCCTCAGCTTCCCAAGTACTAGGATTATAGGCCTGTGAGATCACACCTGGCAGAGTAAGAACAAACTACCTTATTCTTTCATTAAATTCATTAGAAGGCAAATCCTACCTCAGACATTAACTGCAACAGAATTTCCAAAACCCTTGTATGGGAGGATGAAGAGAACATGCCCGAGAATTCAGGAGTAGGCAGCAGATTTAACACTGCACAAGTCATACAAGGATCAAAGGCTCCTACCATAGCTCCAATGCAACTGACAGACCCACTGCACGTGGTTAAGGAATTTGCAAGTATTTATCCCATTGACATGTTTAGAACGAATTAGTCAATTTGGCCTTGTGCCTCCAAATTGCATCATATCATTGCTTCATTAAAAATGCTCCAATTAAGGGAAGGGAAAAGTTGCCTAGGATATCCGTCTCTACATATTAGTCTGATACTTTCCAATTAGAGATTAAGCCACAGGTCTCTGTTACCATGAGAACCACAGTACTTCTCTGAGTGTTCAAATTATTAACTCAGAGAACAACTGACTTCATAAACTCTTCCTGTTATTTTGTTAATGGGCCACAGGCTTGCCTCTACCCAGAGAGAACTCTACTGATTAACAGGGCAAGGAAGTACAAGGCAGGCTACAGGAGATGGAGCAGCTTTCCCCTTCTTCCTGACAAGAGAGTGGATGAGTGGCAATTCATTTTCCCACTTGCGCCATCTCTCATGCAGGAGATAGGCAAGGAAGGGCTGAGAGACCAGGAGGTAAGATAGTTTAAAGAGTTTATGATAATGTATAAAATGAATAAGAGCCGGATCTAGAAAGACAAATATTGTAGGTACAAGTGGATATTACCTATAAAGTAAAAGACAATCATGCTACAGTCCACAGACCTGGGAGAGGCTGAGTAACAAGGAGGGCTTAAGGGAGAGAAGCAAGGATCTCCCTGGGGAGGTGAAATAGAATAGATTTCATGGATGGACTGGGAATGGGAGGAGCTAGAAAACAGGAGGGATTGGGTACGGGAGGAGAAAGAAAAAAAATACTGGGACAAATGACTGGAATGGAGTTGGGAGTTGGAAGAGGGGCATTTCAGGGGCAAGATGAAAGCCTGGTGCGATGAAACTTCATGGAATCTAGACAGTAACCTTAGCAAAAAAATTCCTAGTAACTGGGGGTGCCCGGGGTGGTGGGAGGGGCTGAGGGACAGCATGGAGCCTGAATTGGCCATCTTCTGTAACCAGGCAAGAACTCAACTAGAGGAACTGGGACACCAATCCAGCCATAAAACCTTCAACCTACAGTTTGTCCTGTCTGCAGAGTGTTCTGGGACTGGAACCTACCAGAATCCTCAGCAGAGAGACCAGATGCAGAGTCCTACCCACAGCCAAACATTAGGTAGAGGTCAAGGAATCCTGTGGAGGAGGGAGAAGAAGGATTAGAGGAATCTGAGGGGGTCAGGGACACACCAGGAGAACTTAGGTCACACAATCAACTATCTGGGACTCATGGGGCTTCCCAGAGGATCAGGGAGCCTGTAGGGGGTCTGACCTAGGTGCTCTCATGGCCAGAGCAAGTGAAAGACTTTCTCTGAGCCTTAGAACCTTTCTGTGTGAATTTGGGATAAAGCATAGATTGGAGATCAGCCACTTTCTCCCTCTTGGCAGATAGTTGGGCCCTGAGCTCCAATATCTCATATAAAAATCAAGATTAGTAAGAGCAAACTAGAAGCTGTATGCTCGCTTTTACTGTAAAACCCTTGAGGCTCTTTACAATGAAGGACTTCTGCTTTTCATGTGTGTGTATGTTTGTGTGTGGGTGTGTAGATGTCTATGAGCAGAAGCACATGACCATGGAGTTCAGGAGAGAACACCAGAAACTGTAACTCCTGCAGCTGGAGTTACAGAGGGTCGGCTGTGAGACACTTGACATGGGTGCTAGGAACCCCAGAGGTCCTCCGCAGGATTAGGAAGCACGGATAACCACTCAGCCACACCCAGCTCCAGGAAGACATCTTTTTTTTAAGATTAAAAATACAAATGGATAATTAAAAGATTGATTGATGATCCATTATAAAGCGAAGGCAATGTAAGTTGGCATTCCCTATCACAATACGTTATCCTTAAGTACACTCTTTGTCAGACACCACTGTACTGCAAACTCAAGAGTTGACTAAGCTTAAAAGGGAAAGGGGACTGAAGAGGTGGGGTAAGGGGGGAACAAAAACCACTAAGGGCCATGTGAGGGGTCTTATGGACTTACTACTGTAGAAGCTCCTTAAACTATATACATGTATGAAAGAAGCCGAAATGAAGTCACCATATTATGGAGGAGATAATGCCCCAACTAGACGTCTTTCACCAGCAAGTGAAACTTCCGGCGCAGGAAATGAGTTACAACTAGTTGAGTTGCTGCTCAGTGGGGCCCCATGGAAATCCCCAAACAACTCCGATTATTGCCAAGGCTTTTGCTTGCTCTCCACAAAGTGGTACTAAGTAAGTCCTTATTCCTGAGGACAACACCTATATATCTTTTTGAACATGAAGAAGTCAAGCTGATGTCAAACTAGGTCCTTCACCCATAATGACTCGTATTCATGTACCAGTGGAGAAATGTAGCCACCCACTGTACTGGCTAGTTTTGTGTGTCAACTTGACACAGGCTGCAGTTATCACAGAGAAGGGAGCTTCAGTTAGGGAAGTGCCTCCATGAGATCCAGCTGTGGGGCATTTTCTCAATTAGTGATCAAGGGGGTAGGGTCCCTTGTGGGTGGTGCCATCCCTGGGCTGGAAGTCTTGGGTTCTATAAGAGAGCAGGCTGAGCAAGCCAGGAGAAACAAGCCAGCAAGGAACATCTCTCCATGGCCTCTGCATCAGCTCCTGCTTCCTGACCTGCTTGAGTTCCAGTCCTACTTCCTCTGGTGATCAACAGCCATGTGGAAGTAAGCTGAATAAACCCTTTCCTCCCTAACTTGCTTCTTGGTCATGATGTTTGTGCAGGAATACAAACCCTGACTAAGACAAATTGGTACCAGCATAGTGGGGTATTCCTGTGACAACCTGACCATGTTTTGGGGAGGACTGTGGAAGGACTTTGGAACTTTGAGCTAGAAGAGCAGCCACTGACTGTTAAGAACTCTGTGGGATGTTCTGCAGGAGCTTGGAAGACCATGTTGAGAACAGTGCAGAGATGGAGGCCTGGCTTGTGAAATTTCAGAGGGAAGATTAAAGACTCTTATCAGGGCCATGTTGTTTTGATTGTGAAGATTCTGTGGTTCTGGTTAGCTGGGGCTGAAGTATCAGGTGTGATTAACAAGATACCAGAACTACTAAAGAGAGAACTTTGCATTACTGGGACTATTGATGCTGGTTAGGTGGAGCTAAGAAATTAGTGGTGATTAAGAAGAGACCAGCATCATTGAGGTAACATCTTCTGAGAACTGTTTTCTGAGAGCACAAAGAGGCTGTGTTCCAGAGATAGCCAAGGTTGTACTTTGTGCTGCAGCAGGACTTGGTAATGTGTAAGAGTCACCCAGGTGGTACTGGTTTTGACAGCACGAAGGGGTCTTGAAGAGCAGCTGAGGCTTAGCACAGTGAGGGGCCATGAAAGGCCATTGGTGAAGATGCAGCCTCAGTTTGCAATTGATGGCCCAGGACTGAAGGTGTCATGCAAAGGAGTTGAGGCTTGGCACCGTAAAGACAGTCTATGAGAGGCTATTGGTAAAGCCTAGTTACAGCATTGTTTTGGGAATGCCAGTACCATGCAATGACCACCAAGGACAGAAGCAGCAGTGGAGTACAGGCATCTGGAGCCCAGAAGACAAGATGTGTGCTACAAAGGGCAGAGCTGGAGAAGTAACCAAAGCCCTTGGAGGAGCCCAGAAGATCGTGAGTTGGATCCCAGAGATTGGTTTTGCCTTTGATTGTGACTGTGCCCTGATATTTTTCCCTCTTGAAGGAAGAATGTATTTTAGTGGAGCCCACAGTTAAGAGACTTTGAATTTTAAAAGATATTGGACATTTTAAATTGATTGGACTTTTAATATGTAAAGACTGTGGGACTTTAGATCTTGGGGATGAATAAGAACATAAGGGTTGAGGCTTAATAGTGATGTGCTTGTGTGTCATGTTGACAAGGGGTCAATTGTACTGGCTAGTTTTGTTTGTCAACTTGACACAGGCTGCAGTTATCACAGAGAAGGGAGCTTCAGTTAGGGAAGTGCCTCCATGAGATCCAGCTGTGGGGCATTTTCTCAATTAGTGATCAAGGGGGTAGGGCCCCCTTGTGGGTGGTGCCATCCCTGGGCTGGAAGTCTTGGGTTTATAAGAGAGCAGGCTGAGCAAGCCAGGAGAAGCAAGCCAACAAGGAACATCTCTCCATGGCCTCTGCATCAGCTCCTGCTTCCTGACCTGCTTGAGTTCCAGTCCTGACTTCCTCTGGTGATCAACAGCCATGTGGAAGTAAGCTGAATAAATCCTTTCCTCCCCAACTTGCTTCTTGGTCATGATGTTTGTGCAGGAATATAAACCCTGACTAAGATACCCACCAAGCTCCAAACCTTGTGATCTACAAGGGTGACTTGCCTGCCTGATATGCTGATGTATTAGTGGCACAAGTGTTGGGAGTAACTAACTACTCTCTGATTGGATTTAAAGCCCACTCTACAAATGGAATCCATCCCTACTATTGCTCGAGTGGCCAAGAACCTGAAACAAGATAAGCCGTGTCCTAGATTAACAAAAAACAAAAACAAAAACAAAAACAAACAAATACTGTTGCTCTTTTAAAGGAGCAGAGTAAGAAAATGACTCCTAGTGAAGTTCTGCTATACCCATAGATCAATGCCTCAGCAATCATCAGCGAAGCTTCCTCTAACAATAGAAAGGAACTAATACAGAGACCCACAACTGGACTATGTGCAAACAGTGAGAGTCAAGACTACTCAGTCCTAAATGTCTTCATCCAATGCCTTCCCCTGGAGCTCAAGGAAAACTCTTCGAACGAGGAAGCAGAAAGTGTGTAAGAGCAAGAGGGGGTGGATGACACCAAGGAAACTGTGTCTTCCAGACACAGCAGGGATGATGCGCATAGGAACTAACAGAGACCCAGAGACCATGGCAGCACGCACAAGGCCTGCACAGGTTCAAGCCAGAGAGGGTCCCAGTGCTGAGGGGGAAGTGGAGACAAACGTCCGTCCCTAAGAAGCTATCTCCAACTAATAACCACTTGCAAAGGAAAAATTAGTTTCCTCCAATGGAGTTTCACTGGGTATATTAACCACACTTCAGGGTAGGCTCCATGCCCAACAGTGGATGGCTAACACAAAACAAACTCAACGGTAGTTTTTTTGAGATTTTTATTTTGGTCTCATATTGGTTTGTCTGGGCTTTTTTTTTTCTTTACTGGTCTTTAGCTTGTATATTATGGTTTCCAGTTTTTATGGATCTTATAGGTACATGCATGTATTTCTTGTACTTTTTCTTTGTTTCTGTTTGCTTGTTTGCTTTTTATTTTTGTTATGTTTTTATTCTTTGTTATTTTGCTATTTGTTGCTATTTGTTTTGCTATTGTTTTCTAAAGAAAGAATAAAAGCATGGAGTTGAGTTGGCGGTGTGGGGGGGGGGTGTGTGGAGAAGATCTGGGAGGAACTGAGAGAGGGCACATGATGATCAGAATATATTATATGGAAAAAATATTTTCAATTTAAAAAAATAAAGGAGTATTTTTAAGTATTTTTAGATAAGAAATCACTTTGCTTCTTTTTCTTTTTCTAGTTTATTTAATTACTTTGTTTCTAATGTAGGCTTATACATTCCTCTTTCAACTACCACCCAGTTGGAGTGTGATCCTTGTGAATGCCAGTATATAAATTTCTAGCTCTGGTTATGGAAAATAGTACGGTCAGTTGTCAGAAGGCTATAAGGATCCTCTACCCAGGCATAAAGGTCTGGATTTGGGAAGATGGCTTAGTGGGTAAGAGCCCTGGATGAATTCCAGAACTAGTGCAAAACGCCAGAAGTGGCATGGTGTACCTGTAGCCCCAGCACTGGGGGAAGCAGAGACAGGGGCATTTCTGGACTGGCTGAGTGACAACCTCATTCCAAGTTCAGTGAGCGGCCCTGCCTCAAAAAAATAGCGTGGAGGGTGATAGCGTAGGACATGCAACATGTACTCCTTGATTCTGTACATGTATGTATGTGCATCCATGTGTGGTGTAAGTACATATGCACATGAAACTCTCTCTCTCTCTCTCTCTCTCTCTCTCTCTCTCTCTCTCTCTCTCACACACACACACACACACACACACACACACACACACACACAATCTAAAGTCTGACCCTGTTCTCCCAGTTTGTACTCCCATTTTCCTATATTTTTTTGGTATAAAAAACCATCTCTACGTGACTCCCCAGAATATCCTCACATCTAGCTCTTGGGCCCATGTCAAACTCTTGTTCTTTGGTGGTTCTGTCAAATCTTTTTGCAGATGTAATTGGTTATAGTTTCCATGTCCTTAGAGCTGCTAAGCTAGCAGTTTAATTTATCCTAATTCAGAACCTAATTGTCTTGCACTGCTGGCTAATTAAATGTTCAAAGAAGTGATAAATTAGGCAGGTTGATCATTACAGCACAAGTAATTAGCCAGTTGGTCTAAAGCCAGCCAGGTTTTTAGGACAGGACTCCAAAGGAGGAGGGAGCCATGCACAGTAATAAAATGTTTGTGTCACATTGATTTGTCATAATAAAAGCTCATTGTAAAGTCTGTAACCTGCCATATGAACCATGGGTAGGACTTCTGTCTTTCAAGGCCAGAGTTTTTCCCATGTCTTAAATCAAGTTAAACTATTTTGGCCACCTAAGGCGCTCTGTGAACCTATTATCCCCTGAAGCAGACCAGGGAGTTATCCACTGGGGCATCTGCACAGATGAATCAGATGAATTGAGTCAGAAACTTACAGACACGTTCTAGGCAAACATTAGTTCATAGGGTTGAAAGATGAAGACCTGCTAGCACTGCCAAAAGACACAGTTACATATGTCTGTTTATATTTTGTGCTTGTGTGTGACTGAGGTACGTGCATACCAACATGTGAAGACCATCTCTGTTGTCTGCCCTACACCTCATCCTATATGAGACAGGATCTCCTTGTTTTGTTATAGTATATATCAAGTTGGCAGATTCTCGAGTTTCCAAGGATACCTCACATCTTTCTATAGAAACACTAGGACTACAGAATACTCAGGCTTGGGATTTAGCTTTTCACACTTTCTGGAGATTTGAGCTCAGGTCCTTGTATTTTCAACAGCAAGTGCTCCTACCCACTGAGCCATCTCCCCCAGCCTACTACACAGTTCTTCCACAGTAATAAATCCCCCTTTCACGGCCTTGCCTTTAATCTGACCTCTGCATCTCTGTCCTTATTTCCCCTTCCCAGAACAATTTACCTGTCTCATTCAATTCCTTGTACACCAAACTTGCCTACAGAATGCTGTCTCTGAAGAATACTAGTCAATGTACACAGCTCCCTCTATATTCTTAGAGCATATCAAATACATGAAAGCAAGCCACTGGACACATGTTTAAGACAAATTAACTACAGGGTTGGTAGATAGCTGAGGTTGATAAAATGTTGGCCGTGCAAGCATTAAGACCTGGGTTTGATCCCCAGGGAGACACATAAAAACCACACACAGTAATATGTGCTTGTAATGCAAGCTGGGGAGATAAAGGCAGGAGAATCCCTGAGACTTGCTGGGTAGTCAGTAGCTGAATTAGTAAGCCCAAAGCCACTGTAATACCCTGTCTAAAAAAATAAAACAGAAATATCCAACATTGACCTCTATGAAAATACACACACACACACACACACACACACACACGTACACTCTCACGCACACACATACACAAACACCATACACTCACACACACACACATACACCCATACCCCACACATAAAGTAACTACTGAGCTTTGTCGGACTGTCTACTGATGCCCCCTTTGAAGACTATATGTATTCCAGGACCCCAGTATATTCTGACATAAGCCATGGATTCTACATTGTTAAATGGCTCCCAGAGTTTTCCAAAATTCTACCAGTGGAACTCAGATCAAAATTCCATTTGAATAAATGAAGTACCCTTTAAACACCCAAGAGACACCATAACTGAGACCTTCACTCTTACTCCAACCGTTGATCATGACTTTCGTCTTTTATTCCTCCCTGGAGGATCCACTGTATGATTGATTGGCTCAGGGGCTATTGGTTCGAAGATTGTTCTTGGGGTTCAGAAGGCCTTCAAACTGCACAGAGTTCTCTTTCATTGCCTCCTCTTTGAAAATAATTTCTTCAACTGACCTGCTCTGTGCCCATCCAACATGTCTCTAGTTGTGAACTTGACACAACCTAGAGCCTTATGGGTAAGGAATCTCAGTGGGAGGATTACCTAGAGCAGATTGGGTTATGGGCATATCTTTGGGGCATTGTCTTGATTCATGTAGGAGAGTCTGGCCCAATGTAGGCAGTCACATTTCCTAGGTAGGTGGTCCTGGGCTGTACAAGAAAGGTAGCCAAGCAGGTCCTTCATGAGTAAACCAGCAGGCAGTAGTTTCAATCCTCTGCACTGAGTTCCTCAGGGATGGACTACAGCCTATAAGCAGAAGTAAACTTCTTCCATCCCTTGATGCTTTCGGTCAGCATGCTTTACCACAGCAACGGAAAGGACTCTAGAGCTGACTGAGCTACAGTGTAAGTCTCCCAGAGAAAGGTATTTATTAATTCTAAAGCTGAGAGAAAGTGAACCACACAGCATTCTTCTGAGAGGATGG
>JADRCD010157951.1:5101-15319 GCA_019843815.1 Montemys delectorum
CTTCTTCTTCTTCTTCTTCTTCTTCTTCTTCTTCTTCTTCTTCTTCTCCTTCTCCTTCTCCTTCTCCTTCTCCTTCTTCTCCTCCTCCTTCTCCTTTTTCTTCTTCTCCTTCTCCTCTTCCTTCTTCTCCTCCTTTTTCTCCTCCTCCTCCTCTTCCTCTTCCTCTTCCTCTTCCTTCTTCCTTTCTTTTTGCCAAGATCTCATTATGTAACCCTACTTGGCCTGGAAACTTCTATGCAGACCAAGCTGGCCTTGAACTCACAGAGATTGGCTGTAATTAAAGGTGTGTGTGTCTATCAATAAATAAAATATAAAATAAAATAGGGTCAGGATTGTCTAAGAGCCTCCCCAGACATTCTGAGGTATTGTTGTTGCCCTTCGTTAACCCCCTGAGATGGAAGGTAAATCTCGATTGCCGAAGACAACATGCGTTCTGGACACAGGATCTGAGCTGCAAGTCCTGAAAGCCTCCTCCTTGAGGACTAGTTTTCATAGGTCCAGAAGCTACCATGCAAACTTCTAAAGGAGGGAAGCAACTAATATTTCTTCCCAGCTATGGGGCTTCCAAATCACTCTGCCCCTTTGATCCCCAGCCCAGCCTCTGACCTAGACCACTGTTGTAGAACCTGCACATTGCCACAACTGATAAAAATAAATAAATATATATTCAAACAACCCAACCAAAAACATTACAACCAATAGGCCCAGTGATGTGGCACATACCTGTAATCTCCACACTTGGAAGATAGAAGAGGAAACCAGCAGTTCAAGGCCTTCCTGGGCTTCACAATGAGTTCAAGACCAGGGCTGCATGAGACTCTATCTGGAAACCCACGTTCCCCTTCACCAACATCTACTCCAAAACACTGGAAAGGAAAATGCTGAGGAATCACAGTAGGAAAAGGAAGCTGTGGGGCTTGTGGGTAGCAAACTGCATGCGCAGGCACTGGCAGAGGGAGGGCGTCCTCCTTCCTGGGCACTAATCAGTAGGCTGAAGCTGCAAATTAGGCTGTGGCAAAGACAGAGTAGTCTCTCCATCCTACAAGGACAGGCAATTTTAGAAAAGTAAAGGCCCCCTTGGCTGACATGATGAAGAGTGACATCGTAATCTGTGTCCCAGGTTTTCTTCTGAGCACTCTAAACTCTTTTACCCAGTAACTTTGCAGTGGAGACAGAAGGACTAGTTGGGTCAGAGGGACTAAGATGCTTTTGAAGAGGTGAAGAGACTATGAGATCCACCTGCCTGACACGTCCTGGGCCTTGTTGGTCACCGTAGATGCGTCCATGGCATGAATATAGGGCTCATTGTAAAGAGAAAACAGGAGCTAATTATAAATTCTCCCCTAAGCTGGACCTGGTGGTACAAACATGTACCCGATGCACTTGGGAGGCTGAGGCAAGAGGATCACAAGTTAAAGTCTGCTTGAGATCCAGAGTTAAGGCCAGTCGGGGTAACTTATAAGAGACTCTGCCTCAAAATAAAAACAAACAAACAACAGATGGCCGGAGACACGGTCAGTAGTCTAGTGACTGCCTGTCCTGTGTGAGAGCCTGGCTTTAGCCCAGTGTCACCCCGAGTGTCACAAGCAAACAAGCCTTCACATAATGGCTAGAAGATTAAAAAGAGGGCAGAACTCAGGCCCTCAGACACTCTGGAAAAAAAGCTGTGCCACTATTACATTGTCCAGATTAAGCGGCATTCTTGATACCTCCTGGGACATCGATGGAACAACCGTCCCTGAAGTTGAACCAGTTACTCTTAGGGTTAGAAAGCCACTGGGTCGGAGCCCACTAGAGACTGTTATAAGACATAAGTATCCACATGTGGACATATGTGATCCCTACAAATAAAACAGTATTCTTCAAACTTCTTCACCAACTTTGCTTTGGAGTTGAGAGCTGTGTCTGAAGAGAAGTTAGGGCAGCACTTCCTCACTCCTGTTTCACAGCTAAGGAATTGACACTTGAGTTTCCTGATATCATAGATGAGTGAATAGCAGAGTGAAGGTTCTCACCCTTCCTAAGGCTGCCACCCTTTAATCCAGTGCCTCATGCTGTGGTGACCCCAACTCTAGAATTATTTTTGTTGCTGCTTCATCACTGTATTTTTCGGAGATAGAAGTTTTGCCAAAGGGGTTTCGATCCGTAGGTTGAGAACCACTGACCTAGATAAGTTATCTGTGAAGATTTATTCATTTTCCTAACTGCTGTTAACTGGGCTAAGCTGCAAGGTATTCCCCACATCGTCGGTCTGAATCTAGGAACGTGGATGGCTGTGACCTCATAGAGCTTGGGGAATAGTGGAGAGAAGAGTACTGCACACTGAGAAAGATTTAGAAATGCATGTATAGACTATGGTACGGGGTGGGGGAAAAACTATCATAAGATCTCCTAAACGCTAACACTCCAGCTTGTGTCTCTATTTTAGTGTATCCATTTATTCTTCAGTGGAATTGAACCCAGGCCCTTACTAATGCTGGGCAAGAGCACCATTCAGCTGCATGCTTGCCAGGATGCAAGTTGAAAATTCTAGAATTTCCTACTGTGCTTATGCAAAATGCCTCTGTGAAGGCAGTGCTGTGTATGTGGTGTGTGTGTGTGTTGGTTTGTGTGTCTCTGTGTGTGTATGTGTGTATGTGGTATATGCGGTGTGTATGTGTGGTGTGTATGTATATGTATGTGTGTATATGTGTGTGTGTCTATGTGTGGTATGTGTGTATATGTGGTGTTTGTGTGGTGTGTGTTGGTGTGGTGTATGCATGTATGTGTGGTATGTACTAGTGTAGTGTGTGTCCATGTATGTGTATGTATAGTGTGTGTGTGTGTGTTGGTGTAATGTGTATATGTTTTTGTGCATTTGTGGTGTGTGTTTGTGTGTGTGTATGTATGTGCATGTCCATGTGTATGGTGTGTATGTGCATATGTGAGTGTGTGTACGTGTGTGGTGTGTGTATTGTGTGGTGTGTGCGTTGCATGTATGTGCAGACATGTGTGGTGTGTGTTGGTAAGTGTGCGTGTGTGTGTGGTGTATATGTGCATGTGTATGTGATGTATAGTGGGTGTTTTGTGTGTGTTGGTGTGTGTGTGTGTGTATGTGTGTGTGACTGTGTGTGTGATCTGTGCGTATATGTATGTGTGGTGTGTTGTGAGTATGGTGTGTGTGTGGTGTGTGTGTATGTGTAGTGGGGAGACAGAGAAGGACATTTCCTTGTCCTTTTTGGCTCTGACTCCCGGCCACTGCTCAAATTCTTCCTGTTCAAAGCCAGTTGTGTGCCTGAATGTGCAAATGTTATCAAAATGTCCAGGTGACACAGGGAAGAGCAATGCCCCAGAGGTTAATGAAGTCATGGGAATTTCCAGTGCTCGGTCCCAGCCTCAACTATTGCTGCCATTTGTCCATAACTGGACAGTGTGTTTGCCTCCTTGGTCGCAGTCCATGGCAGGGCTACTCCAGTTGTCCTCATTCTAGTAGTCAGGTATAGGACACCTGAGCCAGAGACTTGAATAGAATATGTACATATGTCATATTTGGAGCTATAAAACCCTGGATGCAGCCAATCAAGTAACCAGGAAGAGGGGAAGAAGAAAGCAATGAATCCCAACCAAGGGAAACTGTGAGAAGATCTATGAGATGTGAACGGGAAAGGACAGGGGTTACCCTGTAGGTTAAATGCTATAGGGTATTGTGGTCATCCTGACATTTGCAGGTAGAGGAAGATGTAAAAGATCTTATGATTCATCAATCTTTTTCTTACATGTATTTATTTATGGGGGGGGGCACATACGTGTAGAAGTAAGAGTACAATTTACATAGGCAGACATGATAGTGCACACATTTAATCCCAGCACTCTGAAGGCAGAGGCAGGTGGATCTCTGTGGGTTCGGGGGCAGCCTGGTCTACAGAACTAGTTCCAGGACAACCAGGGCCACACAGAGAAACTCTATTTTGACAAACAAAAACTAAACAAAGTACAATTTGCAGGAGTCCGTTCACTGCTACCGTGAGGGTCCCAGGGATTGAAATTGGGTCAGCAGGCTCAGCAGCAGGTGCCTTTATCCACTGAGCCATCTGACTGTGATGCAATGCTACGTTTGTGCGTGCATGCGGCGTGGTTGTGTGGATGAAACAATTGTTTCCTTGAACGGAGAATGACACTCATGGTCGGCTTCATCTGCACACTATATTTTGGATTGTTCCTAAGGGCAGATATTTAATCTTTTTACTGTGGTTATGAGACTCAGCAGGCAAAATGATAGCACAATAAATCTCACTCTGTAGTTATACCTCACGCTCTCGCAATCTGAACAGTGAGAGATTTAGAAGCAAAGCTGACAGGGTTAATTCTGACCCTGCTCCTTAAATAGCTGCAGGATTTTAGGCAAGCCATTTAACTCCTCCAGGAGCCTCAGAAATCAGGATTAACAACAGTACCTGCTTCATGGGTTGGTTGTGAAGATTCCTCACGGCTATCTAGGTTTTAATGTGGACCAGCTCTGGCACATACAGGATTGACAAACTCCAGCTCTTAGGAATACGCAGTATCTCATAGGCTCGTGGGTGAACTGCTGGTCCCCAGGTGCAGTACAGGAAGTAGTGGAAACTTAAGAAAGATGCCTAGCTAGAGGAATTACTACATTGGAGGCAAGTCTGAGGATTCTACGTGGTCACCATTCCCTGGCTCTGTTAGCGTTTCTTGTCCACCATGAGAAGTAACACACTCACACTGCCATGATGTCTTCCCAAGCAACCAAGGGACAGAGCTCTCTGAACCCGCGAGCCAAAGTAAATTCTTGCTCCTGTGGGCTGTTTCCCTGTGGGCTGTTTCAGTGGGTTATTTGGTCCCAGATGTTACATTGTTTTACTTTGTTTGTTTGTTTTTTTATTATTGACTATCAAATTCTGTCACTTGGGATCCCCTAAATTCCTGTGCTAGAAACCTGGTCCCCAATGCAGCAGTACCAAGAGGTGGGACCTTTAGGAGGGGACTGGGTCATGAGGACTATATCATCATGAATGGATCTGTAGGTGAATGAGTTATCTGGAAAGTAGTTTTACTATATATAAAAGAAAAAACCAGCAAGCTTTAACTAGCTTGCCTGCTATGTCTCACCACGTGATACCCGAAACTCTCTTACGATACAGTGAGAAGCCCTTGCCAAGAGAATGCCAGCACCATGTTCTTGGACTTCCTAGCCTCCATACCTGGGAGCTAAAAACAAACAAAAACGCATTTCCTTTATAAGTTGCTCAGCTTCAAGAATTCCATTACAGTAACACAAATTGGGCTAACAGATACTTGTTCAACTCCTGAGCACTTACCGTGTACCAGATGCTGTGCTAAATACACACCAAGTGGGCAGACAAGTGAATAAAGGGAGGTTCTCACTCTCGCAGAAAGAACTGAGGTTTGTCACAAAACCCATCCATTTAGACAGTGAATTAGTCAAGAAGAGGAGAAAATGGTTAATTCTCCTCTGAGGAGCAGAGGCCAGATCACAGCACGATGCCTGAGTCTCCAAATGCACAAACTGTGGGGAGTGAGCTAACTCTGGGCAGAAGAAGCATCTCTGGCAAAGCCCTGCCAGTAGGAGGGTGTGTGGGGTCCAGGGCAAGAGGCTTTCTCCCTGACAGTGGGAGGGTGTGTGTGGTCCAGGGCAAGAGACCTTCTCCCTGACAGTGGGAGGGGAAGAGGGGAAGTCACTAGACATCAGAATTTAGAAAGTCTTGAAAGCCAACTTAGGGAACTTAGGCAACTCAAGACAGGGGCATTTGAACAGGAACGTGATCACTTTTAATTCCAGGGCCCAATACTCTGGTGTTGGGTGGAGGGAAAGCAGAGAGAGGTGAGAGACAAATGTCAGACTCAAGGTAGGAAAAGGAGCCAGATACAACAGCTTTGTCCTTATGGGACTTGAAGCTCACTGGAGAAATAAAGGCACGTGTGTCAACATCCAAAATGGAGATCACAGAACTACCTTCATGTCAGTGCTAGGGAAATGAGTTTTTCATTCCCTCAACTGGAAAATGGGACCACGGCAATCCACTTACACTTCTGGGTCTATAAGGATGTAATCATGCCAGGACAATGATATGTGGAAAATCATTTGCAGAATATAAACCAAGTTCCGTTCAGTATTACCCAGGTGCAGGTTTCAGGCCTGGTCGGACTCCAGGCTGGAGGAAATTGACGGCATGCTGGTTTTACTGCACGAGGACTGAGAAGGAAGCGAGCCTGGGAAGCGGGCTGGGGACTGAGCTAAAGCTCACGCTTGGGTGTCTTTTCTTCCAACTCTTCTACTTCTGTTTCCACGACATAGCTCTTCTGTCCCTGCCAGGGGACCTGACGCTTTCCAAATTGTGAGACACAGGTGTATGGATGAGAATAACATTGACAGAGGCTTTGGAACAGCCTGTTCAAGCAGTAGCTAGAGGGATAGACTGTTTCTGGAACCTTCTTTGCAAGCTACATGAGTCTGAGCTCTCTGGGCCTCAGCTTTCTTCCTGTGGGCAAAGACTCCAGGTCCAGTGGCCCCTAACAACTGGCAAGCCTTGGGCTTTGTCCGAACATGAGGTGTGGGAATTCTGGGACACTGCACACGCACACATAGCTCTGTTTTATCTGAGAAGAGGGTAGGTACAAGCAGGTGACAAGCGTCACCTCTATGGAAAAGTCTCTCACCTGTCACTCCAGGGCACAGCGTGTTAGGCTCTTATGACCCTAGACTCAGATATGTAAGAGGAAACAAATACTTCTGGAACAAAGCAGAGTTGAGGCGTCTCTTCACCTCCTCCTCCTCCTCCTTCTTCTTTAAAGATTTATTTATTATTATATGTAAGTACACTGTAGCTGTCTTCAGCCACACCAGAAGGGGGCGTCAGATCTCATTACAGATGGTTGTGAGCCACCATGTGGTTGCTGGGATTTGAACTTAGGACCTTCGGAAGAGGAGTCAGTGCTCTTAACTGCTGAGCTAACTCTCTAGCCCAGAGGCATCTCTTCAGTGGATGCAAATATACTCACAAATTGAATGCCACCAACTCCCATGGGATTCTGTGGGTTGAGGTTTATTTTATAGAGGAAGAGGCTGGGTTTAGAGTTTAAGGACATGACAGGAATCTATGGACACCAAGTCAGAGGAGAAAATTCTGGGCTGACTCAGTCCAAGCTATAACTCCCATCTGCCATTGATAGACAGTGTCTCAAAACAATATTCTTGCCCTAATCTTTGTGCGTGTGTGTGTGTGCGTGTGTGCGTGTGTGTGTGTGTGTGTATGTGCGTGTGTGTGAGTGTGTGTGTGTGTGCGTGTGTGTGTGTGTGCGTGCGTGTGTGTGTGTGTGTGCGTGCGTGTGTGTGTGTGTGTGTGCGTGTGTGTGTGTGTGTGTGTGTGTGTGTGTGTGCATGTATTAGCACATGCATGTTGCAGAGTATATATATGGAGGGTAAAGGACAGCTTTGGATGTCAAACCTAGCCTTCCACCTTGAGACAGGATTTTCCCTATTGAGTGATACCCCCCCCCCCCCAGGCTCACTGATCTCCAAATTTCAGGGGATTTTCTTGTCTTGGCCTCTCATCTTGATCTAGAAGCACTTTGATTACAGATGGACACTACTATACCTAGCTTTACATGTTTTTTGTTTGTTTGTCTTTGTTTTGGGCTCGTGGAGGAAGAGGGATGGTGAGATTTGAACTCAGGTCTTTTCCCACTGAGCCATCTCTCCAGCCCTCAACTCCAAACCTTTAGCAATGACGTTCTTTGGCTTAAGATGACTCTCACCATCTCTGCTTCTTCTAGCGTCTCCTTTTAAGCTAGCTCCTTCTGCAGAGCTCATAATCATGGAAGTTTCTCTCATTTTAAGATTAGACAGCTCATAAGCCTTCCCTTGGCTCCACAATCTGCACCCTCCCATCTACATAGTCCTTGGCTCCTGTCCTCTGTTCAGCCCCTCCCTGCCAATTCATTCTACTTTACACACTGGCTCTTGCATTGACAGATCTTGATTCTGTCAGTGAGTCTCAGCCCTTACAGCAGGTGACTTGAATGACTCCTCCTCCCTTCAGTTTCTTTCTTTTTTTTTCTTTTTTTCTTTTTTCTTTTTTTTTTTTTGGCTTAGTAGCTGCTCCCTCCATCTCTTTTGGCTTAGAATAACTCAGGAGTACTTTCCCCTCAGCCCCTCTCATCTGCGGCCCGGCTGTGAGGCTGTGAAAGTAGCTCTTTTACAGGATCTGCCTCACTCTTTTCTTATCTCCACTGAAACTACCCCGAGAGCACATCTCCACCAGTCCTACCTCAACTCCTCCTGTACCCTGACGACTCTCCTATGGCTGCCCTTGGTCCTGACCAATGTCCGACCTCCAGTGTCACAAATGGAACTTCCAGCTGTGACTCTGAGTGTGCCTCGGGTCTTTAGCATCAGCACATCTTGTAACTAGACGTTTCTTCTCCTAAATCTGCTTCTTCTTTTTCTTATCTCCTCTACTTCAGGAATGCTGCCACTCTGCCCACCATCTCACGGCTTTTGCACCCAGATAGTCCACCTAGTAACCAGCCGATACGTAGAACCCAGTCGTGCCTTTATGTACAACACTCCACAGCCACAGCCACTACACATGCCCCATCCTTATGTTCCCCACATGCCTCCTGTTTAGGACTGTCCCCTCATTCCTGTCTCTAGTGTTTGAATTCAAGGCCTTCCTGAACCATTAACTGGCTTCACATTATGCTGGGGTCCCCTTGAGGTGACATCTGCTCACTCATTCTGAGTATGTTGGAGCTAGAATGATTGTTTTTACATGGAAAGTTGGTCATTGTCTTAAAAATATTAGCTGTACTCACCTCTCTACTGTCAGGCCCTAAAACTCTACAAAATGGCTTTCTGCTTGGGGGCAGGGTTGGGGGTGGGATCCCTGCAGATCTCAGCTCCCGGGCTCCTCTTGACCTCTCTCCTCTGACTTCTGAAATGTTCCACCTTTCCTTCTCTTGAAGACCTAGCCAGAATCCCACGTCCCTCTTTCTGGAGCCTTTCCTAACCTCTGAGCTGTGTGTCTTGTTCTCTGTTGCCCACATAGTTCTTAACACCTGCTAACCATGTTTGTGTACAGGTATTACTTCTCCCTGAAGAGAGGGGAAGCTGTGCTGCCTATGTGTGGATTCTCAGTGCAGTGCATAATGTCTGGCATACCGCCTGTTACAGTAGACGTGGTTAAATAATAACATGCAGGACATGACTTTGGAGTAAGGTACGTAATTTAAGCCCCAGTGGAAATTCATAGAAATACAAAACTTGGCAGTCAAGAATAAAGTGCAGCTTTTATGATAAAATCCAAACACTTTTTTATCTGTTTGCCTGTGTGCGTTTTCTTTGGATAAGGCACTGTCTTCCAGGTCCTGCATTTCAAGATAAATGGAGCACTTCTCTGACCCAGGGTTAGAAAGCCCATGTACGCTTTTACATGATCCTTTACACAGGTATCCCTGGTCCTTTATGCAGGTCCAGAGGCATTTCGGTGGTAAGTGAGCGCAATACATCCTAGTAGGAGATGTAATGGGGACAGGGCCTGCCCTACCTCAGTAGACATTGTGAATAAGGATGACAGTGATTCAGGATGAGGATCAAGAGGACTTACTGGGCTTGCATTTAGGGATTCGGTCAGCTGCATTCTTAAGTTGCTCCTAGTAGGGAGGGACTGACAGGGACAACAAGAATGCAATTTTAAACCTCATGCCATAGGTTCCTGTGTTATGGTTCCAAGCTGGCATGCATGTCTGCATCAGTAGATTAGCAATATATATACACACACACACACGCACACACACACACACACATTACATATATTGACATATATTGTGCTGCTGTGCTATTCTGGTTGCTTTGAGGAAGTGAAATGTAGACATAGAAGATCCCATGTTAAGAGATTTAAGTCAAACAAACAAACAAACAAACAAACAAAAAGTCAGGCAGTGGTGGCTCATGCCTTTAATCCCAGTTCTTGGGAGGCAGAGACAGGCAGATTTCTGAGTTCGAGGCCAGCCTCATCTACAGAGTGAGTTCCAGGACAGCCAGGGCTATACAAAGAAACTCTATCTCGAAAAACAAACAAACAAACAAACAAACAAACAAGTTTAAGTCTACTAGGGGGATGGGCTGGAATATAATTCAATGATACACTGCTTGCTTAGCATGCACAAGGGGTTGATCACATATTCTCTCTCTCT
>JADRCD010157952.1:0-5000 GCA_019843815.1 Montemys delectorum
TGTGTGTAAGTGTGAGGATGTGTGTGTAGGTGTGAGGATGTGAGGATGTGTGTGTATGTGTGTGTGTGTAGGTGTGAGGAAGTGTGTGTAGATGTGAGGATGTGTGTGTAGGTGTGAGGATGTGTGTGTAGGTGTGAGGATGTGTGTGTAGGTGTGAGGATGTGCATGTCTAAATAGAGGCCAGAGGACATTCTTGGATATCACTTCTCAGTTGCTGTCCACCGTGTTTTTCCTTTTAGATCGACCCTCACAGTAGCCTGGAGCTTGCTGGAGTAGGCTAGGCTGTCTAGGCACTGAGCCCCAGGGGTCTGCTAGTCTCTGCTTCCTCAGCACTGGCATTATAAGTTCTATACCCCACACCTGGGTTTCTCATGTGGCTTCTGGGTGTTGAACTCAGGTCCTTATGCTGCTACAAGGTGAGACTGTCCTGTTAACTATCTCCTCTTGAGTTACGCTGCATGCAGCACAGAGCTGCAGACGAGGCTGAGGAAACAGAGCTGCTGTCAAGTCTGGTTTCATAGCTTGAGACGCTTAGTGTGAAACAGAAGTGTAGAACACCTTTTACTTCCTCATTAAAGGTATGAACACAAAGCTTTAAAAATGGCCTCGCTCTTGTTGGGTTTTTACTATTTAGTGTTATTCTCAGTAAAGACAGATAAATACTGTGATGAATTTTGCTATTGGACTTTTATAGAGTACAATACCAATTTTTAAGAAATATTTATTATTCATTCTATTTGTGGCTATGCCTGTGTTCTGTGTATGTGTATATAACCCGTGCAGGAACCCAGAAGACAGCATGGGACCTGTGGCCCGCGCTACTTTCTCGCCGGCAGGAACACACAGACACACACAGGATCCTTCTGCAGCAAACCTTTATTACCATGTGGCGAGGAGAGAGCAAGCCCTGGAAAGGCACTGCTTATATACACCCTGGAGCGGCGTGTTCACCTCTGATTGGCTGCTTGCCCATTACCTCATGTGATGCCTCGGGATAGGCTGAGACTTGGCGCGCTCTGGCTCTAGTCACATGCGCAAACTACTTGTTACAGGGAGAAGACACCGGATGCCGACGTCATCTTGTAATGGCAGCTGCCAGCTCGGGTGCGGCTCTCTACAGGGACCCCTGGGCCTGGAGTGACTGGTGGTTGTAAGATGCTGCTGTGTTTTCTGGGAACCACCCTTGGGCCCACTGCAAAAGCAGCAAATCCTCTTAAACCACTGTGTCAGAGCCCCAGCTACAATAAAAGTGTCAAATACAAGCAAAGGAGCATTCAACATTTGCCCCCAAACAGAGAAACATGACAATGCACTTAGCAACTTGTACATGCGTTTATATTTTGCTTTTTTTAATGGAACAATGAAAATATCCCTCAGACAACCCAAACTCCCTTTGAGACAAGGTCCCATGCAGTCCAGACTGGCCTCAGACTTACTTTGTAGCTGATCTTCTTGCTCCTACCTCTCAAGTTCTGGGCTTATAGGCAGGAGCCACTATACTAGGTTTCTACCTCAATTAAAAAGACATCTCTAGGGCTGGAGAGATGACTCAGTGGTTAAGAACGCTCTTGCAGAAGACTGGAATTTGGTTCCTAGCACCCACATCTGGTGGCTCACAACTGCTGGGAATTCCAACTTCAGAGGATGCCCCACCCTCTTTTGGCTTTCTCAAGCTTGTGTGTGTGCATGGGTGTGAGTGTGTGTGCGTGTGTGTGTGTGTGTGTGTGTGTGAAAAATAAGATAAATCTTTAAAAAATATTACCTCAGTGTACACAGGCTTTACTCCTGCTGAGTCAGGAAGAACTGGCCTGCAAAGAAACTGGGGTGCCCTTCTTCCTCATTCCTCCTATATTATCACTTAAATTATAAAGTCATTGACTAATGCAGTAAACTAGCAGAAGCAAAGCTATGCTGGGCTCCTGAGTTATTTGTGTTTCTCAGAACTCTGTTGCCTTCTCTCTTTCTTGAAAGGAGTTCTGCTCTTGGTGGTAAGTGTGGCCCCTCACAGCCACCATACACTGTGTACGTTTACTGAGTCGTAGGCGTAACATAACACTTAGCATTGAACCTGCTGAACTCCTAACCAATTGGTTCACCTGCATTCTGTGCTCGTGGGGCATTGGGAACGAGTGGTTCCCGTAAGCAGGGTGGAAAGAAGTTGTATGAAGGTAGAGCACTTCATCTGTTCCCCAGCATATGCCACTGGCCCAAGTAGACTTTGATGAAGTTATCAGTGATTTGCAGATGTTGAGAGCAGAGCTTTAAGCTAATGGCAGGCTCCTGTCTCTGTGATGCTAAGATTGGTGTGACATTTCTCTATGAAGATGGTCCTAGTCTTTTAACTAGCTGGCTGGATGCCCAGGTATAATTTTGATTAAGTCTATAAAAAAAGAAGAAAATAGATTTTGAGAGAAAGTTGCCCCCAAGCTACAACTTTAAACAGTTCCTGGGGGAATGTGCCTTATGAAGAACTAGGAGGGGCTCCGGGAGCTGCAGAAGGGAGCCAGAGTTACTTACAGAGATGTAAGATCTTGTGTGCCTATGCTCAGGCTGGTCCCACCCTGCTGTGCTGTATTGCAATGAAACAGAATCACAATTAGCCAAATAAAAGCAAGGACGAAAGGAAATGAAGATCTTTACCATAGGACAGAAGCAGGAACAATTCTATTTAAAATAACAGCACTGAATAAACTGCCCAGTGATTTGCTCATTTAATCATTTTCTTAGTACTTAACCATGCATATGAGGTAAGCACTCTATACTCTTCCACTGAGCTACAACCCTAGGAAATTCCTATTACATTTTGTTTTTATAGGGCCTCGGGTATCTCAGGGTGAACTTGAACTCATTACATAGTGAAGGATGACCCGGAGCTCCTGATCTTCCTTCTTCTACTTCCTGAGTGCTAGAATTACAACTGTGTACCATCACGCCTGATTTACATGGTACTGGGGACAGGACCCTAGGCTTGGTGCATATTAGGCAAGTACTTACACATTCAGTTCTCACAAGTCCCGTATGCTGGTGTTCATTAATACATCTGTTTTTCGGACGAGTGAAATGAATTTCTTAAGGCTTCATAGTAAAGAGTTCATGCCTCTGCACTGCCTGAGGTGCCAAGCACTGTGCTAGTGTGAAATGAGAGTTTTCCCTAAGGTGGTCTTGTGGATCATGTTGGAAAAGCCATTTGCTGAAAGCACACGTTCACGTTTAGTGTTAGGCCCCTTGACATAAATACAGTCCTCATTAAAAATATTAGTTTTAGCCTGGTGGTGCTGGTGTACACCTTTAATCTCAGGATTGGGGAGGAAGAGGCAGGCTGGTCTCTGTGAATTTGAGGCTAGCTTGGTCTACAGAAAGAGTTCCAGGACAGCAGGGCTACACAGAGAAACTCTGCTTTGAAAAAACAAAGACAAACAAAAAAATTAGTTTGAGGTGTGTAGGGTTGATTTCTGGGTCTCTTTGTCTTCCCAACTGACATTCTTAGGCAAGGATTCTTTATCTGTCATCAACTAGAATTGGGCGACGGCACTTCTTCACAGTCTAAGGGCAATGGGATATTGCTCTGGAGAGAGGAGATGTATACGCCTCCCTACCAGTCTACACACGGGCTCTCAAGGAGTGGACGCCAGCTAGCCGAGGGGGTAAACTCAGGTGTAGATGTTGAGGAGCTAACTACCGAGGAGGAGATTGTGGTTGTCGGTACAGCTGTGGAGTCATCGGGGAATCTCCTGTACTAGTGCCGCCGCTGACTCAGCAAGTTAGGTGTCAATGGACAATGCTCAAGCTGTAGGTTTGATTTGTAAGCAAAATGTTAAAGTAAGCGAGGGTCTGTTTGAGGAGTGTGTGTGTATGTGTGTGTGTGTGTGGTGTGTGTGGTGTGTGTGGTGTGTGTGTGTGTGGTGTGTGTGTGTGTGTGTGTGGTATGTGTGAGTGTGTGCACGAGCGTGCATGTATCTCTATGTGTGTATGTGTGCCTGTGCATGTGTGCCTGTGTGTGTGTGCATGCGTATGTATGTGTGTTTGGTATGGTGCCTGCATGTAAGTGTGCAGCTCTGTGCCTGTGCAGCCGGGGACAAGACGTCCCACGTCTTCTACTATTACTTTTTGCCATGTTGCCTTGAGATAGGGCCTCTCACTGAGTGAGAGTCTCACCAGGAAGACTAAGCTGTCTGGCAGATGAGCTCTCAGATCCACTGTCTCTGCCCCCACCACAGCACTGCATAGTCAAGCTGGGCTTTTTAATGTGTATGCAAGAGGCTGGATATTAGGTCTTCATGTTTGCGTAGTAATCTGTCTTACCGCTGAACCTCCTCCCCTGCCACACTCTTTCTTTCTTTTTAAAAATTTATCTTTAATATTTTAGTAAAAAAAAACCTATTTATCTGGAAAACCTTGAAGATATTAATCACTCGATAAGGCTCCGTAAGAACAGGGTTATGATTTTTAAAGTCTTTGGAGGTAACCAGTTTGGGCTTAGAACTTAAGAGAAGACACTAGGTCAGGAGGCCCTTCTGACCACTTCACAATCCTGGATGGCTCTTAGTAGGGCCCTAGGACCTCTTTTTGCTGTTTTAAATTGTGATGGAAAAGAGGAGCCAGGAATCTGATGTCTAACTGTACTGTCCTTCCTAGGCAAGGAGAGAGCATCGTACCAAACCCAGGAGATCATCAAAGAGTCCCCTGCCTGTAGGGTTGGGAATCCCCTTCTGCTGTGAAAGGAACAAAAGAATCTGTGGTTGTGTCAGACTAGGTGACTGCTGCGCTGAGGGTGGGGCGGACGACAGGCTAAGTACCCTCCTCCAAGACCTCCCCCAACCAAATCTAACGCCATCTGCCTAGCTGGCTAGAGGTTATTCGCTAGACTTTCTCTGACCCCTCCTTGAAGCCTGAAACGTTCCAGCAACTCCTTCCCTTGGAGTTAACAAGGGCTATATGTTCACCACCCGTGGTGAGAGTAGTTTTCCCTTTCATTTGTCCTCAAATTATGTCATGCAGGC
>JADRCD010157952.1:7500-10354 GCA_019843815.1 Montemys delectorum
TTGTTACTGTGAAAAGATACCATGACCAAGGCAACTCTCATAAAGGAAAACATTTAATTGGGACTGGCTTACAATTTCAGAGGTGTAGTCCATTATCATCAAGGCAGGAAGCATGGCAGCTTGCAGGCAGACACGGTGCTGGAGAAGGAGCTGAGAGTTCTAGATCTGGATCCACAGGCAGCAGGAGACTGTCACTGGATGTAGCTTGAGCATAGGAGATCTCATAGCCCATCCCCTCAGTGACACACTTCCTCCAACAAGATCATATATACTCCAACAAAGCCATACCTCCCAATATTGCCATTCCCTATGGTCAAGCATTCAAACGCATGAGTCTATAGGAGCCATACCTATTCAAACCACCACAGTTACTTTCTCATGAATTATCACAAGATCATAAATTAACAATGTTTAGTATATTTTAAAATTCCAACAAAGTAGCAAACTTTTGAACTTTTTACTGTAATAGTGTCATTGTAAGAATCTTTTAAACTAAATTTTTCTGGGGTTAGTTTAGTAAAAATGATAATGTATTATTAAAAATCTACTTAAATGGGCATTTGTGATCTATAAATACCATATTTTATCGGCTACATTATCATGCTATATTCCACAAATTTGTGTAATTACTGTGTCAACTAAAATATTTTTAAAAATTAATATTTGGGGCACAGGGAGATGGTTCAGTTGGTAAAATACCTGCTGTACAAACATGAAGATCTGAATTTGGATTCCCAGAGTGTAAAGGCTGGCTGGGGCCGCCGAGGTATGTAACCCTAGTGCTGGAAGTTGTATGTGGAGACAGGTCGATTGCAAGAGCTCACTGGCGACCCAGCCTAGACAAACCAATGGGAACTATATTCAGTCAGTGACTCTGACTCAAAATAAGGTGGAGAGTTGTAGAGGTTTGGTTTTTGCTATGTATTGTAATGCTAGCTACTGGCCCCATAAGACCTGGCTGTCCCCAAGGTCATTCCCAGTGATGAGAGAATCTGCATGCACACAAGTGATGCTATGCAATCTTGCCCCCAAGTTATCCCTGATTGGTGAACAAAGATGCCAACAGCTTATAACTGGGCAGAAGAAAGATTGGTGAGGTTTGGGTTCCCAGGCTTGGGGTCTGAGGAGGCCTTGAGGAGGAGCAAGAAGAAGGTGGAGAGAAGAGAAGACACCATGGGTAGGTGAGTCATGAAAACATGACCATAAGGGCTGGCCAGTTGGAATTAAGAGCTGCCCAGATGGAGACTAGCAAGTTTTAATTTTGGGAATAGTTGATAGGGCATTAGGCACAATAGCAAAGAGCGTATGCACTGCCCAACTCGAGTGCATACAGCTTATTGTAAATATAAAGATTGTATACCTTTTATCTGGTAACAGAATGATCAAAGCAGGGGTAGAAACTCTCCATTGAGATTAGCTATTTAGTACAACAGAGAGTAATTGAAGAAGGTGCCCAGTGTGCACATACACAAACATTCACCACACACCTACGCTCACAGGAACATATAGAAACAGGTGCATAGAGCACACATGCACACACTGAACAAAAGAGCATGGTGCCATGTGCTCTCCTCACTAATGGAGATCTGCCCCCTTGAATATGAGGCTCACAGGAAGGCAGAGTGATGGTTTGCATGACTCCCACACAGAATCTACAGGTGCCTCCACAGTAGCACGATGCAATGCAATGAAAATTGCTTTTCATATCAAGTATAAGAGGACTTTCTATTAACACTTAGACCAGGAATAATCTAGAAAAAATTGTTCTAATGTATGTATATTTCAGATCTTCCTGGATACGTTTGATGTATAGAAGCAAAGAAACATGTAAGCAAATAAGTGCATTGGCCATGCAAAGTATGTTTGTACATGATGAGGAGGGTTTCATGTAGCATGGCACACGTGGTAGGAGGAAAGGGAGAGTCAGAGAGCAAATCCTAGAAATGTAAAGCCAAATGACACGCTTAAAAGGAACTTGGAAGGTGAAAGACATTTTTGAATTGACAAAGAGATGACAGAGATTTGAGAAGCCACAGAGAAGATATGACTGTACATATAGACTGAGGAGTGTGGAGCCTGAAAGTAGGATTCCTAGGGGTAGGTAGGCGTGAGACTAGATGGTTAGATGGGATGCAGGCTCTGAAGGGCTTTGTTCTGTTAGTCTTAGGGGGTACTGGAGAGTGAAATAAAGGAATGACCTCAAGGAAAGACGTATAGCATTTGTAAAGCTTGAAGAAAGTGGGTGTTTGGAGAATAATTTATGGTAAGTGTAGATGAAATTCTTTTAAATATAATTTAATAATTATGTGTTTAACATACTTATAATTTAATAATTACTTATTTGACATATTCGTTGTCAGGCAGGATTACCAGGGCATGATAAAAGTAAGTCAGAACATATTTTATATTTGGTGGAAGGACCGAGCTGAATATTTGTTATGATGCTACCAAGATTAGCCAACATGTTCATTTGTCTTTTAAAATTGTGTCTTGGGCATGGAGAGATGGCTCAGTGGTTCAGAGCACTGGCTGCTCTTGCTGAGGACCCAGGTTTGATCCCCAGCACCCACATGGTGGCTCACAATCATTTGTAACTCTAGTTCCAGGCGACTTCATGCCCAAGGGGGTTGTATTATTCACTGTTCTGCCATGGTGATAAAATACCAGGACAAAAGCCACAAAAGAAGGAAGGCTTACACGGGCTTACGGTTCTAGAGGGGTACGAAAGAGCCCAGAAAGTGAGAAAGTGTCAGGCATGGTGGCAGGAACAAGAAGCCGACAGCTCTCTCCAAACATGGTCACAAAGCAGAGAGAGAGAGAGAGAGAGAGAGAGAGAGAGAGAGAGAGAGAGAGA
>JADRCD010157955.1:0-15674 GCA_019843815.1 Montemys delectorum
TATATATATATATATATATATGTGTATGTGTATGTGTGTGTGTGTGTGTGTGTGTGTGTGTGTGTGTGTGTGTGTATGTAATCCCAAGTGCTGGGATTAATGGTGAGCACCACCACTGCCCAGTCAAAAGAGGGAATCAGATCACATTATGGGTGGTTGTGAGCCACCATTGGTTAAATACATAGACCCAAACTACTTTTTACCTATCTGTAATGCAAACTTCAGGGAATTATTAAGGCACATACACACACACATACACACATATATATGAGTCCATAAAAGTGAAAGAGTAAGAATAAGGGATATGAATTATGAATGAGGGTTTGTACAGAGGCAAAGGAAGTGGAAAATTACATAATAATGTTATTGTCTAACACACTAAGAGAAATAATAAAACAAAAAAAATCTGTGCTCATGCAGTCCCCATAAAGGCTGAAGGGTTGCTTTTGATCTCCCTTTATGTGAGTATGTGCTTCACTCTGACTTTCCTTCACTGTATATTTTTCTGTACATATCTTAGCCATGAGTATAATTTTATGAGGAGTGAGAGTCCTTTTAGTGAAATAGTGGCCAATTATTAAAAGTATTAATAAAAGAAATTGTTGTTAGTTTCTCAACAAAATTTAATTGAGAACTAAAACAAGTAAATATACAAAATACTAATTGAACTTCCTTCATAAAACAAATGTATGAGACATTTATGACTTCAGAAAGCAAAGTATTTTAAAGTACATCATAATCATTTTCTCATTTAAATAAATAACACACTTCTGCTGTATCTTCTCAATAAAACTAAATTAACAATACTTGAACAAACTAGTTTCTAGATGTTTTTCATGAATATAGAAGAGGGGTATGCAGATGTGTGTGGAACAAAACTTAAGTTTTTTTTTAACTTACTCATAATTTTTAAGTTGTATACAAAATATAATTTTAAGGTGCATGTAATTATGATGATATACACTGCCTATATGCTGAAATGTGTCACAGCATTAATATTTACACACTCTAGGATTTGTTGTATAATTGTTAGACTATCACAATGCATTGTTAATCATCATTAAAGAATAGGAGAGAAAAAAAATGACATTGCCCTCTAATGAAATGAACAGGCTCATCCTCAACCCTGACTAAACATGCAATTGTTGTGGTGCTGACAGGAGCTGGCTCTGTGGAATGAAAACACCATCTGTGCTGAGAAGACGTACCTGTTTGTATGCTTTTCTTCTCAACAGCCCTTGTTTACAGTGAAAGTGAATTTTATACCGATATAAAGTGTGAGTTTACTGCTGCAGAAGTCCGTAATGTGAGAAAGAGACACATTGAAAAGCCCAAGATTGATTGTCCTTGTAAAAGGCAGAAACACAGCATGCACTAGTGAATATGTGGAGAAGCACAGAAGGGTTGGAGGCCGATTTGCATTCATCAGAGGTTCAATGCTGCATTATGCATTCCGTGGGATTGTATTCAAAGTTCTCTTGCAAATTAGAAAACTTAATGCTATGCTGGCTATAGGACCTCATAGCTATGCTTTAAAAATAAGCATTTGGTTTTCATTTTCCTTATAGCAATGTAAATCATCACTGTAATTAATGTTATGAAGTTTTGTAATACAGTGAAATTAAGCAACATCTGTACATTGCTTTACCATAGATTTCGATATCCTGTACTTCACAGAAAGGAGTGAGAAAGTAATACTACTTAGCAGGATTTTACCGTCCACCAGGTATCTGTATTTTGGGTTGTTATTTCCTTAGATCATTGATTACACTAATAAATTATCAATAATGAGATGCACAATCTCAAACATATCATAGAGGTCATTTGATTCTTTTAGGTACAAGTATGTCTTTAGTTACAAATGCTCATGAGAATCATTGAGAATCGCATTTTCTAATATTTATGGAAGACTGCTTCTTAGTTGGAGGACTGCTGACTCTTCTTCTGTTGCTGCAGAAGTCCTAGAGGGTACCTGTTTCCTTTGGCGATTAGCTGTGGGTCATTGTTGCAATCTTATTTGTCCTTCGGCTCTCTATCACCAGAACATCCCACTTTCAGTAAACAATCTCCTCCCATAGAATTCTTAGTATGGTTTCTACATTCCATACTAGGCACCGTTACAACCATGGTAGCTGAGATGGTTTAATCTGTCTTTGATTTCAATTCATGTTACTCAACAAATATTTACCTACAGCACTGACAGGCACTCTTACAAAGCACCAGCCTCAGGTTGAACATTCTGAATGCAGGCTCTCCTGAGGAGCTCACAGCATTCATCCACTGTGCCTTTACACATTCATCCACTGTGCCTTTACTTCAAACTACAGTGCTGAATCCTCACCTACTGCGGTTCCTCTTGCAGTTGTTCATTGTGTTTGTTTGTTTATTTTCTCTCCCTTGACCAGGTCTTGTATATCCCAGTCTTTCCTAGAACTTTTGGTCATCTTGTTGTGCCCATTGGGTTCTAGGAATAGAGGCATGTAGCATGACTGATTTCTCATCATGATATTTCTGAAGACTGACTCCTAATTAGTCATTTCTCTATGCAATGCCATATTTTTATGTGTTTTCCCTAATCTCACACTTTAAAATCATTATTTGTCTCATTAAACTGTATGACGATCTAGTTTCTAGCCCTTTAAAAAATAGTAAAACTGTTTTAGCAAAGAGATTACCAATTCAAATGTAGAAAAAAAAATAAAGAAAAGTTCTAAGGAAAAGTTAAAGCTAAATATTGTGATTCATATGCAACCCAAACACTACAAAAGAGTTTTCTCAAAAGAGATGAGAAAGAGAAATTAAGAAGGAGAAGTAGAAGAGAGAAAAGGGGAAAGTGGAGGAGGGCAAAAAGAGAGAATTAGAAAAGGAATGCTAGGCTGTAAGTAATGTTCTGTAAAGCCAGATATTAGAGTGAGCACACAGCCACATTTGCTTAGCGTCATTTTCCCAATGTAGCATGTGTTAAAAACTTTTAGTACTATATTATTAAACCACAAAACCAAACTTACCATGACTTCCTTGGTTGGTAATGGATATTTTATGATAAAGCAGTACACTAGAGTGTGTGTGTGTGTGTGTGTGTGTGTGTGTGTGTGTGTGTTTGTGTGTGTTTGTGTGTGTGTGTTTTAGAGATCTCAGGACTTCACAATTCTCTTTTCTGATTCTCACAAGCACAAGGTTCCACATAGTTTATCTTAAACATACAGAATAATTTTTTGAAAAATAAACAACTTTGGATCCAAACAAATAAAGAATTTTTTTCATCTTTGGGTCATAGTGAGAAAATATTATTAAATGTCACGCCTGATATCTGCTATTATATCTGAAAATATAGGTCTCTTATGAAAATGTACATATCACAAACCTGCTTACAAATCATCCATCTTGAAATTTTAACATATGTAGTAGTTGGAGTTTGATCATATTATGTCTTTGTCTTTTACATCTACCAAGTGACTCTTTAACACTATATCACTTGTTTTTATTGAATGTTCTTTTGTAAGTGTAGGAGCATGGTAAATATTTTCATTCTAATAGCTGAAAACCTCATAGTTAGTTATTGATACTTATTCTGGAGAGGTTGTAACTTCTACAAATAACTGTTCTTCCTTCTCTCTTAGTGTGTAGGGAATAGAGAAATCTCTGGGGCTTATAATTAAGAGAAAAATAGGTCTAGGAAAAGATAAAGAACAACTAGATCACTATTCAGTGACATAGCTGTCTTTACTAAGGTTTCTTTGTCCCAAAGACCAGCCCCTTCTCATTACCCTGCCTTTTATATTAACTTCAAAATCTTAATTTCACCCTTCAGTATATATAAAATTTGTTTTGCTTTTGTGTGTGTTTTAGCACTCATATCCCAAATATTTACCATCCTGTAAAAATTAGACAAACTGGCACAGACACAAAAGCAAAAACCACCAATGACAATTTCCTAAAGCCAATGCTTCAGAAAAATGCCTAGCAAACAGAAGCTGATGAATAAATACGTGACTAAAGAATAATAGAGTAATGTAGAACCTTGGAGATGGTGCACTAAAGATGAAGTCCTTAGGAAGCTCCACAATAGAATCAAGGACTCTCTAGCTGAAACTGATTATTTACCAGTGCAACAAAAATTTTATTCTTACAGATTTTTATGTACACACAGCACCTCAGGACTTCAATAATTATAGGCAATGGTTTCAATGAAACAGAACACAAGGAAAGATTTCTGTGTTGCAAAGAACCTAAGATATTGTTTATCTAAGTAGATGCTTCATTAAATTTCCTCTATTTTCACAGATGGGATTAAAAAGCACACTCTGTTTGAGCCTCTTGAGAATGTTCCTGTTGAAAGCATGGAAAACAGCTCCTGACACTTTTTCTGGAGTTGACATTATGCTCCACCAAAAGCTAAATTTTACCTTTTATCTCTGTGTTCTAATTAGCCATCTATTATTACTACATATGGCTTTTAATTTTTATAGCCATGAATTATGTGAGTTCTTTCATTGTTAAAACAGCCAGCAGTGCAAGCTCTTTGGAATGAGGCAATTCATTTAGTGAATGTACACATTCTTGCTTACAACAATTGTACACCATAAATTCTGGATTCCATGCCTCCCTGTGCATCTTTAGATCATCAGCAGTATGAAATCATGGCCATTGTATTCTCTCATAATCACTCTTGATCAAATATGAAGGGAAATATACTTGTATTAGCTATTCCAAAGTGAACAACGTGTTATCATTTTTTATTTTAGAAAACAAATCATGTATCTTAAGTAATAGCTCACAACAAACTCCCACCCACATCCTTTATCTTTCTATATGAAAAGCAATGACGTCTTTATTCAGTTTTTGTTTATTTATTTTGTTTCTAAGTATGTGTTTAGATACCCCCATATCATGTTTTGAGCATAGAGATCAGAAGGTACCTTGTTGGAGTTGCCTCTATATTTGTATGAAATCTACAGGTTTTCTTTTCTAATACTCATTTCAATCTTTTCTGAGATCTTTTATTTCACTACTTAAATGTTACAACTGTAATGTACAATTTGGAGTTTCCCTCAGAGTAAACAAAATATAGTGCTGAGGAGTATGATATGAACTAAAGTAGTTTGTGAGGAGAACTGTTTTTTTTTTTTTTCTCAACAAAGAGGTAATGGTAAAATTGTTTACTTTTCTTGTCATAACTAGAATGTGATATTTCAAGGCTTTTTATTTATGACTTGTATAAAGACTCAACCAATTCCAATGTGTATATAAGAATACTACTGCAGAAATACTGACACTGATTATGACATTAACATAAAACACAATACCCTAAGAATGGTCAACACAGTACTGAAGGGGGGCAGATTTTGTGAATCAACACCTTAAACAAGAATTATTATATAGCTATAACAATCAAGATAGCATATAGCTGAAGAAAGTTATTAGAAGTGAGCAATGGAAGATAGGAACAGTGCATCTTTTCCCAAAGAACAAAGCCATTAAAACTGGAGCGGTGGTAAACTTTTCTAAGAAACGATACTGTAGCAGCTGGAAATCCATAGTATATTAAAATAATAGAGTCAAGAGCTAGATCTTTAATCAGGCATAAAAATTGCCTCAGCAATGACTATAATCCTAAACACAAAGCTAGAAAATTCATATCTATAGGAGAAAGATGTGATCCTTAAGTGAGGAGTGACATTTTAAATACAACATGAAAAGAAGTTTCATGGGAAAAGAAGTTGAAAGCAGGACTTAGTCAAAATTGTTAAAATACATTTTTCAAATAACAGATGAAAAGTAAATATTTACAAAAATGCATGTTATATTTATGTTGTCTGAAATATGGAATGGAAAGCGTTTCTAATACTCAGCAATAAAAAGAACTCAAATTTGTACCAAAAGTATTAACACACAACTCTAACACACACAAAATTAAGTAGTAGGCAGCTGTCCTAAAATGATGAATATATATCATGGTCTCAAGCTATGTATCTATAATATTACTCAAAATAACAGTGAGGCTCAACTCTACACCTATGATAGCAGCTAGAATTGAAAACACATATCATACAATATAAGTCAGATATGGAGAAATGGAAATCCATTGCTTGGGGAATTACAAAATCTCAACTTGGAAATTCCCCAGAAAGAGGATAGTGGTTTTCCACATATTTGCTAAACTTGAAAGCAATCAAGATGTGCTCTAGCAGATGAATACCCAAATAAACCATTGCATATCCAATGAATTTTTATTTGATGCTAAAAGGAAATGTACTATACATACATAAAAGGACATGAAGGAAATTCAAATGTGTATGTCCAAATAAAACCACTCATTCTGCAAAAGGTATACACTGTTTGATTTCAACTTTATTGTAGTTTGGAAAAGACAAAATTGTGGACAAAATAAAATACAACAAAATGATCAAAGGCTGCTGGCGGTTAAAGGAGAGGACACTGGGTTTTTTAGGGGAGTAGAACACTTCTGTACAATGCTGTGTTGAGTGAATGCCATTATGTAACTGTTTAAATATAGAAAATACACTAACACAGAAATTGTACCTATATTATTCTATAGACACTGGGTGACAGGATGGATCAATATAATGTCATCAATTCTAATAAATGTGATTCTGTTGAAAGATACTGGTAGTTAGGATTATGTTGGAATAAGGACAAAGATGACTAATCTTGCTGTCATCTGTTAAACTTAGCTATGAGCATAAAATTTCTTTAATCATCAAGTTTGGTCTATAAAAGCAGCATACAATAAATGAAATCTAAGAATCTGGGTGATATGTATTTAAAAATACATATGAAGTGGAATATAATAGAGAGCAGAAAGAACTCTGATTTCTGATAATGTCACTGAAACATGGGACCAACATCAACTGCCACCACCTTGTTGCTTATTTTTTTAAAAAATGAAATCAAACTTACTTAAAAAAATGGAGGTAAATTTTCTGAAGTCTCACAACAAAGAAAATCCTTAATTAATCAATCCATGAAAACTTTGGTTTTTTTTTTTTTTAAAGTGTTGTTGTTCCTTGTAAAATCATCCTCTATAGCATGGCACCATGAGTTAGAATTGGTAGAAAGCAAAACGTCCCTTAGGAGGTGTCAGAAAACAAAGTGAAATCAAGTCATCAAGCTTACAGTTGAGGGAAATGATTCCATCTCAGAGAGCAAGTCACAGGCATCGTTTGATACATTCATTAAACATAGTTTAATTGTGTGTTGAATTATTTCTGCTTGAGAAAAACACTTACTGAAAATGATAGGAGGTGCAAATGTAATGTGTAGATGAAAATACTTTTTTCATCCCCTGTAAGCCAAGTAGTATGGAAGTAAGAGCCAATTTTCTTCTATGCTGCGAAACTGGGACTAGATAGCTAGTAATGCTGAACACATTTGAACAGAGTGGAACTGTTATGGCATCAAAGATGCACAAGCAAAACATTAGTACTGGAAATGTGCCATGAGCCAATAGTACTCTGGACTCATGGACTGGTCTCAAATGGAATTAAGGAAATATAATAAATTGTTGCTAAAGAATGATAGAAAGTGAAAACAATAAGGGATACTTTTCTATCAAAATTAATTTAAATCAGAATGATAGTTAATAATTTAGAGATACAATAATGCTGTTCGCAATTATAAGTAGAGTTTTATAAATAAAATAGATTTTATTTGTTATCAATGATAATGTAAAAAGAATTATTGATAGTGATAAACCAGCACTCATGCTTCATGATTTTAACATAAATATCAAAATAAGAGACTGATGTAGGCATACTCATCTCTGTGTCATGTCCAATATGTTATGACTTCCAGTTTAGTGCTTTTATGGGATGTCTGGGTGTGCATACAAGTGTTTCTTGGATTCTTGTATTTTCTCTTAAGCTCGTTATAGTGGCTATTCCTGGTTGTCAACTTGACTATATCTGAAATGAACTATAATCCAGAATTAGAAGGCTCACCTGTGGCCCTAATCTTGAGGCTGAGAGATATAAGTTTCTGACCTGAATCTTGGCATGGAGACCTTGAGAAATAGTGGCTATGAATCCCAGAGGATTAAGATAGAAAGCTCTATGAGTTTAAGATCATCTGGGATTAAAGGTGTGGTGGCATAGTGGCTATGAATCTTAGAAGATTAAGACTGGAAGATCTACAAGTTCAAGCAAGATCATTTGGGGTTAAAGGTGTGGTGGCACACACCTTTAACCTGGCCACACTTTTTCTGGAGATCCATATAAGGACATTGGAAGAAGGAAGGCTCTCTCTGCTTCACCTGCTTGCCTTGTGGGACTGAGCAACTGCTGGATCCTTAGACTCCCATTCAAAGCTGCTGCTGACCTTTGTTGGGAGTTGATTGTTGGGAGATGGACTACAGACTGTAAGTCATCAATAAATCCCTTTACTACATAGAGACTACCATAAGTTCTGTGACTCTAGAGAACCCTGACTAAGACACTCGTTTCCTTCTGTTTGTTTCTCTTTTCCAATACTTTTGTGATATATGATTATCTCCTAGAAGCCTGTTTATTTCCTTAATGAAAGAGGTAAAGGGAAAGATGGAGATGGGGAGGGAAGTTGGAAGAAACTGGGGTGAATAGAGGGTGGGGAAACTGTAATCAGGATATATTATATAAGAAAGAAACATCTATTTTCCACAACAGCAACAAAATATATGCAAAAAGAAAGATAAAACATTTTTAAAAGATAAAACATTTTACATTTTGCATTCATAACTATTTGAATTGCATTATTTGCACGTTACTACTGTGAAAGCTACAAATCACTCAATAGAAGCTCATTCAAAATAGAGTTTTGATTTTCTTTAGTCATAGGAGACAATTATGTGTGCACTTTAATTAAAGTGCAGAGTTGCAATAACAGGTGTAACTAATATAAGCAGTTTGGCATGGAGCAGATAAATTCTTTCTAAGTATGTCCCCAAAGTAATGGGGCACTGAGTATGTGGGCATATTAGCAGAGTTATCACATAAATTCTTATCCAAACTGGAACACTTTGAGTATTAAAGGAGTTGTTAATTGGATGGATCACTGGGAAGCAGGCAAATCCTGTCACAGCCCAGCAAATGGGATGTTTGTCTACTCTATTAACTTGGAATATTGTCTTCATGAAATGCCATTAATCGTTTATTTAAAAATTTGTTTTAGGATCTTAATGGGAATTTAGAAATATAGGCAAGATGCAGCTTGTTGTTAAAGTTTTGTACTTACTTCCACATTCATAGAAAAATTAACAGAGGAAATTAAACAGAGAAAATTATAGTTTTATATACACATTAAATTCACTCACCTGAAAATTATTTTAGAATACAAGAATCATAGCGATTTGAATGTAATCACTCCTTTTACTTAGTGAAAGTGATTCAAGAAATATACAGCAAAGATTATAAAATCACTCTGTGGATACTGTGGAATTCCTCCAAGAACCTTCCAGCCCTCTTTCCAGCATATCATTAATTTATTCTTGTTTGGTAAGGACTGGGGAGGCTTTGTCACACTTCACAAATAAAACTCATGAGTCTCATTCTATCCAACAGGGCTTCACAATACGTCTATATTATTTTCTCTAATGGGCCAGTCTAGCCACTTTCCTAAAGATTATTCACAATAGGTGAATAGGTGAGAGGTTCACACCAAACTTGACAGAGTCCACCAGCAAGCTACAGACAGTTCCAGTGACAATGCAGAAGCAATTCTCTTAGGACCAACCTGAATCAATTTCCCTTTGCTGGGCATCCCCATCTACTTTCAAACTTGCTCAGTTCATTCTGCTCTCCTAGAGCTCACAGGCGAAGCAGCTCGATCAGATACTGATCTCTGTTGTGTTTGGTTCTGTCATGAATATTGAATTATCATGTGATGCTTGGGAATTAAATTAGAAACTCAGAGAAAAAAGTGAAAGGAGAAGTGAAGCCACCCAGTCGTCTGGCTCTGTCTTCCTCAAGGAAGGTAGTTCTCTTCCCTAATTGTGCTTTTCTTTCTTCCCCTTTGTTGGGATTAGAGATTAAAACAAACAAACAAACATATTTATACTTTGAAAAGAACATGACCCCAGAAGCAATCTCCAAGAAGCAATCTAGAGCTCACATTAGATCTGTTGCCGCCGCTGCTGCTGCTGCTGCAGCTCTAAGCGGAAGGCAGGTGAATAACATCACTATTTCCTGTCCACTGTTTTATGCTTAGAGCTTGTCTACCAGGTTCCACAGTAGCATCTAAGGCATTTACACTGAGTCTTTTCCTTTCCTCCATGGTGTTACCAGCATCACTTGCATTTGTATTTATTGCATTTGTGTTTCTTTTCAAAATTAGGTGATGGCTTTATCCGTCTTCTTAAAACTTAAACATGGAAAGAAGAGTGTGGTAAAATTATATCATGATGGACATCATACTGTCCATTGACAATAACAGGTGTAATTAATATAAGCAGCTTGGCATGGGGCAGATAAATTCTTTCTAAGTATGTCCCCAAAACAATGGGGCACTGAGTCTGTGGGCATATTAGCAGAGTTATAACATAAATTCTTATCCAAACTGGAACACTTTGAGCATTAAAGGAGTGCCCATTTATTGGAATTCAGTTATGTTTACTTATTAGTTTTCTTCTTTCCTTAGTTTTTACAAAAATATCTTCACCTCACATAACTAGATCTTATGTACACATTTATAAATATTATTTTCTGTTTCTCTATATTCCATCCAAAAGGATAAGAGTACAGAAGTAGAAAAGGGTAGATATTTTCTCCATATTGTTTCACTTATTTTGAAATGCATGATATTGAATCCACAGATTTTATTTCTTTTTTTTTATTTATTAGATGTTTCCTTTATTTACATGTCATACAATATCTCCCTTCCCAGGATCCCTTCCAAAAAACAAAATAAAATAAAATAAAAAAAAAAAAAAAAAAAAAAACAAACCCCTGTTCCCTCACCCTTTCCTCTGCTCACCATCCCACCTTCTACTGATTACTGGCCCTGGCATTCCACTACACTGGGGCATAGAACCTTCACAGGGCCAAGGACCTATCCTCCCATTGATGATCAACTTCGCATTCCTCTACTATAAACATGCTGTTGGAGCCATGAGTCCCCCCATGTGTACTCTTTGGTTGGTGGTTTAGTCCCTGGGAGCTCTGAGAGTACTAGGTAGTTCATATTGTTGTTTCTCCTAAGGGGCTGCGAGCCCTTCAGCTCCTTGGGTCCTGTCCTTCATTGGGGACCCTGTACTCAGTCCAATGGATGGTTGTGAGCCTCTACTTCTGTATTAGTCGGGTACTGTCAGAGCCTCTCAGGAGACAGCTATATCAGGCTCATGTAATCCAGCACTTGCTGGCATCTGCAATAGTGTCTGGATTTGATGATTGAATATGGGAAGGATTCCCAGGTGGAGCAGTCTCTGTACTGTTCTTCCTTCAGTCTCTGCTCCATAGTTAGTCTCTGCAACTCCTTCCATGGGTATTTTGTTCCCCCTTTTAAGAAGGAACTAAGTATCCACACTTTGGGCTTTCTTCTTCTTGAGTTTCTTGTGGTTGGTGGATTATACTTTGTGTATTCCGATCTTCTGGGCTAATATCCACTTATCAGGGAATGCATACCATGTGTGTTCTTTTGTGATTGGGTTACCTCACTCCAGATAATATTCTCCTGATTCCATGCATTTCCACAAGAATTTCATAAATTCATTGTTTTCAATAGCTGAGTAGTACCCCATTGGATAGATGTACTATATTTTCTGTATCTATTCTTCTGTTGAGGGACATTTGAGTTGTTTCCAGTTTCTGGCTATTATAAATAAGGCTGCTATGAACATAGTGGAGCATGTGTCCTTATTACATGTTGGAGCATCTTCTGGGTGTATGCCCAGGAGTAGTATAGCTGGGTTCTCTGGTAGTACTATGTCCAATTTTCAGAGGAACCGGCAAACAACTGGTGGTTAGCATGTAGAAGAATGCAAATTGATCCATTGCTATCTCCTTCTACAAAGCTCAAGTCCAAGTATATCAAGGACCTCCACATAAAACCAGATACACTAAAACTAATAGAAAAAAAAGTGGGGAAGAGCCTCGAGCACATAGGCACAGAGGAAAATTTCATGAACAGAAGACAAATAGCTTATCCTCTAAGATCAAGAATTGACAAATGGGACTTCATAAAATTGCATAACTTCTGTAAGGCAAAAGACACTGTCAATGGGACAAAATGGCAATCAACAGATTGGGAAAAGATCTTTACCAATCCTATATCTGATAGAGGGCTAATATCCGATATATACAAAGAAGTCAAGAAGTTAGACTCCAGAGAAACAAATAACCCTATTAAAAATGGGGTACAGAGCTAAATAAAGAATTCTCAATTGAGGAATACCGAATGACTGAGAAGCACCAAAAGAAATGTTCAAAGTCCTTAGTCATCAGGGAAATGCAAATCAAAACAACCCTGAGATTCCACCTCACACCAGTCAGATTGGCTAGGATAAAAATCCAGGTGACAGCAGATGCTGGAGAGGTTGTGGAGAAAGAGGAACACTTCCAAACAGGTATTATTATGCAAATGTTCTTCCCTTGAGCTATGTCCCCAGTCCAAAGCTAGATATTTTGGTTTTTGTTTTTGTTTGTTTGTTTATATTAGATATTTTCTTTATTTACATTTTAAATGATACCTACTTTCCCAATTTTCCCTCTGGGGAAAAAAAAAGCCTATTCCCTCGCCCCTCCCTCTGCTTACCAACTAACTCTCTCCTGCTTCAGGGTTCTATCATTCCTCTACACTAGGACATAGAAACTTCAGAGTACCAAGGGCCTCTCCTCCCACTGATGACTGACTAGGCCATCATCTGCTACACATGCCACTGGAGCCATTAGTCCCATCATGTGCACTCTTTGTTTGGTGGTTTAGTCCCTGGGAATTCTGAGAGTACTAGTTAGTTCCTATTGTTGTTTCTTCTAAGGGACTGCAAACCCTTCAGCTCCTTGAGTCCTTTCTCTAGCTCTTTCATTGGCTGTGAGCCTCTACTTCTGTATTAGTCAGGCACTGTCAGAGCCTCTCAGGAAACAGATAAACAGGCTCCTGTCAGCCAGCACTTGCTGCCATCCTCAATAGTGTCTAGGTTTGGTGATTGAATGGGAAGGATTCCTAGGTAGAACAGTCTCTAAACTGTCCTTCCTTCAATCTCTTCCTTTCTGCTCCATACTTTGTCTCTGCAAATCCTCCCATAGGTATTTTGTTTCCCCTTCTAAGAAGGAATGAAGTATCCATACTTTGGTTTTCCTTCTTCTTCCTTCTTGTGGTTTGTGGATTATATTTTGGGTATTCCAGGCTTCTGGGCTAATATCCACTTATCAGTGAGTACATACCATGTGTGTTCTTTTGTGATTGGGTTACCTCACTCAGGATGACATTCTCCAGATCCATCCATTTGCCTAAGAGTTTCATAAATTCATTGTTTTTAATAGCTGAGTAGTGCTCCATTGCATAAATGTACCACATTTTCTGTATCCATTCCTCTATTGAGGGACATCTAGGTTGTTTCCTGCTCTGACTATTATAATTAAGGGTGTTTGAACACAGTGGAGCATGTGTCGTTATTACACATCCTTATTACATTCTGAATATATGCCCAGGAGAGGTATAGCTGGGTCCTCTGGTAGTACTATGACCAATTTCCTGAGGAACTGCTAAATGGATTTCCAGAGTGGTTTTACCAGCTTGTAATCCTACCAGCAATGGAGGAGTGTTCCTCTTTCTCCACAACATTGCAAGCACTGGCTGTCACATGAGTTTTTGATATTAGTCATTCTGACTGGTGTGAGGTGGAATCTCAGGGTTGTTTTGATTTTCATTTCCCTGATGACTAAGGATGTTGAACATTTCTTTAGGTGCTTTGCAGCCCTTTGGTATTCCTCAGTTGAGAATTCTTTGTTTAGCTCTGTACCTCATTTTTTAGTTGGGTCATTTGCTTCTCTGGAGTCTATCTTCTTGACTTCTTTGTATATTTTGGATATTAGCCCTCTATTGAATGTTGAGTTGGTAAAGATCTTTGCCCAATCTGTTGGTTGCCATTTTGTCCTATTGACAGTGTCCTTTGCCTTACAGAAGCTTGTAATTTTATGAAGTCCCATTTGTCAATTCTTGATCTTAGAGCATAAGCTATTGGTATTCTGTTCAGGAAATTTCACCCTGTGCCCATGTACTCAAGGCTCTTCCCCCACATTCTTTCTATTAGTTTCAGCGTATCTGGTTTTATGTGGAGGTCTTTGATCCACTTGGACTTGAGCTTTGTACAATGAGATAAGAATGGATCGATTTGCATTCTTCTACATGCTAACCGCCAGTAGAGCCAGCACCATTTGTTAAAAAATGCTGTCTTTTCTCCACTGGATGGTTTTAGGTCCTTTGTCAAAGATCAAGTGACCATAGGTGTGGATTCATTTCTGGGCCTTCAGTTTTATTCCACTGATCCATCTGTCTGTCACTGTACCAATACCATGCAGTGTTTTGTTTTTTGTTTGTTTGTTTGTTTGTTTAATCACATTTGCTCTATAGTAAAGCTTGAGGTCAAGGATGGTGATTTCACCAGAAGTTCTTTTATTGTTGAAAATAGTTTTTGCTATCCTAGGTTTTTTGTTATTCCAGATGAATTTGCAAATTTCTCCTTCCAAGTCTGTGAAGAACCGAGTTGGAATTTTGATGGGGACTGCATTGAATCTGTAGATTGCTTTTGGCAAGATGGCCATTTTTACTATATTAATCCTTCCAATCCATGAGCATGGGAGATCTTTCCATCTTCTGAGATCTTCTTTGATTTCTTTCTTCAGAGATTTGAAGTTTTTGTCAAAGAGGTATTTTACTTGCTTAGTTAGAGTCACACCAAGGTATTTTATATTATTTGTGACTATTGTGAAGGGTGTTGTTTCCCTAATTTCTTTCTTAGCCTGTTTATCCTTTGTGTAGAGGAAGGCCACTGATTTACTTGAGTTAATTTTATATGTAGCTACTTTGCTGAAGTTGTTTATCAGGTTTAGAAGTTCTCTGGTGGAATTTTGGGGGTCATTTAAGTATACTATCATCTCTCATAGATATTTAAAGACTATTAACAAAGTTAAGGTAAAATTATTTTGGCAGTTGCTATAATATACAGCTTTGACTTTCATGGTTTTTAAGTCTTTCAGTTTAGACTTTAGATAAAAATCTATTTCTAGAATTAAAGTATTTCTAGAATTCTTATTTAATCAGTTTGGAGCAAACTACTTCTCAATATGTATTCCTCAGTAGTAATGAAAATGTTATAAAACTTACTATTTAGTTATTTTCTACATAATTCACCAGTCCACTTTCATTTGTACACTCAAAGTCCATATTTGATTGCAGACTTAAGATGGGCCAAGAAAGAACATAAGATCCAGCACTGTTTCCACATTAGTTTTCTTCACCCTATTCTGGAATTTTCCCATGTTACATATAGCAACAGTAAGCCTTCCTCTGACCCTGTTAATGATAGACAAAGCTGAAAACTAAATCTTTTAATTTCAACTGGATAAATAAAGCCATTATTATGATTTCCTTAAAAATACAGTGTTCTCATTAATAAATACATATTTAGTACATTTCCTTTTGCTTCCTTCTCTTCTTCCTGCTCCTTGTACTTTCTCCCAAGTAAC
>JADRCD010157957.1:0-10220 GCA_019843815.1 Montemys delectorum
TGTGTGTGTGTGTGTGTGTGTGTATGTGTGTGTGTGTGTGTGTGTGTGTAAATGATGTGTGTATGTGTTCATGCATGACATGGATCAGTACATAGGTCATAGACCAACTTTATGGAATTGGTTCTGTCCTTTCCCATTAACATAGGTTCCAGGAACCAAACCTAGTTTCTCAGGCTTACAACAAGCATTTTTTACTATCTTTAATATTACACAGGTTAATACACCGAATTTTTGAAAAAAGACTGACACTTTTCTAGTGTGATCATTTCTTGTATGAATTGAATAAAAATATTTATCCAAGAAGAAAAGCAGCATGAATGGAACTCAAGTATGGCTAAACACAAAATAAAAGTCACTTTTTTACATCATTTCATAACAATACTTTTGAGAGATTTATTTTAATTATTTAATTACATATCTGTATGTGGGTATGTACAGAGGCCCTAGGGCATCCCATCCCTCTGGATCTAGGTGAACAAATATATATTTAGAATTTAATATTATTATTGCTGTATAGAACTTTTGTAAATAATGTATAAGAAATACTGGATAATGGAATTTGTTTCCCTAATAAAAAATACCATGATTGAACATTCAGCTAAATTTGTTTTTATGAATGCTGGGACACATTTTATACCCGAAGAGTCTTAAAAGATTTCTTTGAGAGTTAACTTTGAAACATTTAATATTAATGCAAATTGAAATTTTTAGCAACTCAAAAATAGTAATAATATGTAGCTTATATTTTATATCATGGGTATTACACAGTTTGTTTGCATCAGAAGACATTAATTTGCTTTTTTATTAGAACATAGAGACATCAAATGAATTTTGTTTTCATATAATATGTCTCCAATCACATAAATAATTCTAAAAGTCTTTCTTTTCTATAAAAATAATTTAACAAATTTGGTGGTAAAACATTTAATTATACTAAGTTGTTTGAAGCTGACCTTTTCAAGTCTGTAATAATCACAGACAAGAAAAGGAGACCTGAGGCAGTCAGAGACACTGTCGTGATAACAAAGTAAAGGAATAAAACAATCCAAAAATACGTAAGTGCAAATTCCATTAAATGACAGTAAATAAATGCATCAAGAAAATTTTAAATCAGTAGTGCAACTAATAAAGCACTGGCTAGCTTGCATAACTGGACAGATCTGAACACTAAGTTCCTCTTTGGGCAGACTTTCAGGTGCTGTCAATCCTAGAGACTGCTTCTACAGTTACGAATTGGATGACCAGGCAACCCACAGCCATCCAAAGCAGCCAGCTGGTCCCCAACTTTCACCACCCTAAAAAGAAGACAATATGTCTACTATTTAAAGACCTCAAGGTGGATTGCTGGTAGGCAGAAGTATTCTGTATTCATAACTTGGATGACATGAAAATTTACTCAGATGGAAAAAATGGTAGGCCCCCTTTAACATCTATTTCAAAAATCAATAAAAGCCACCATCAGTGGCAGGAAATACAAAGAATGTTTGCTAGGAAAACTAACTAGACTCAAGTAAGATCCATGTACACTGACATTTGAGCAAGTACATCAAATGAAGTGGACTTCTGCTGCTCCCACCACAATAAAGTCCATGAGACGAGATTCCAAAAGGATGTCAGAGCCTTAGGCTTAAGAATAAATGAGAAAAAAGTGATTAGCACAGATTTGAAAACAGGCTTTATGATTCCGGATAGGGACTGAGATAATACAGCTTAAGAATACAAAGGAAGCAGAAGCTACCCAGGGAATTAAGAAAGGTACCTATGGATAAATAAAGTTCTATGAAAAGAACCACAGAGCTTCTAAGAGAAAAGTCTTTGACTGGTTATTTTGTAGCTGTGCTTAAAACAAAACTGGTTTGTCAAAAAAAGTTGAATTACAGCATTGAATGAAAACACAGTAAGGTTATGGAAATTGTCAGGATTATTCTTTAAGAAAAAAACTTGTGAGGAATTAGAGGGAAAAGTAAGAAAAATAATGACTAAGGCCCTCTCAAGGAGATTTTAACAGTAAGTTTGATGTTCCAGAAAAAGAGCCTTCTCTTTTAGAAAAACAAAAAAGAGGAAAATGAAATAATTATAAACAAGAAATTATAAAATTATTTCTGAGAAATGAAGAAATAACTGCCACTTGAAAAGACATATGACGGGCAATGAACAACATGTTAAGTAAGAAAACAGAGGTGCAAGTGAGTGTCAGCACACATATGTGTGCAGATATGTGTGCATGCATGTGTGCATGTGTGTGTCCATGCATGCATATAGTTCTAATATTACAAGCTGCTTCATAACATGCTGTAGATAGAACCAGTTGAAATGATTTCTGCTATTAGATTTTTAAAATAGCTAAGATGTAAAAATCAGGCAAGGTGCCTGTCAACGCATGAATAGTCTTTTGTTGTTTGAACTTGGGCCAATTCTGAAAATCTATGTTAGTCACTATATATTGCAAATAGTTGCTTCTCTGATTAGGGTTAAGAGATGGATTAATTGGGTAGAGTTCCTTCTGTTTCTATTTTGTAGAATAGTTTGAAGAGTATTGGTATTAGGTCTTCTTTGAAGGTCTGATAGAATTCTGCACTAAATCCATCTGGTCCCGGACTTTTTTGGGTTGGAAGACTTTTAATGACTGCTTCTATTTCTTTAGGGGTTATAGGACTGTTTACATGGCTTATCTAATCCTGATTTAACTTTGGTATTTGGTATCTGTCTAGAAAATTGTCCATTTCACCCAGATTTTCCAATTTTGTTGAGCATAGGCTTTTGTAATAAGATCTGATGATTTTTTGGATTTCCTCGGTTTCTGTTGTTATAATCCCCTTTTCATTTCTGATTTTTTTAATTAGGACACTGTCTCTGTGCCCTCTGGCTAGTCTGGCTAAGGGATCTATCTTGTTTATTTTCTCAAAGAACAAGCTCCTGGTTTGGTTGATTCTTTGTATAGTTCTTTTTGTTTCTACTTGGTTGATTTCAGCCCTTATTTTTTCAGTCCTTATTATTTCCTGCCTTCTACTCCTCTTGGGTGTATTTGTTTCTTTTTGTTCAAGAGCTTTCAGGTATGCTGTCAAGCTACTAGTGTATGCTCTCACCAGTTTCTTTTTGGAGGCTTTCAGAGCTATGAGTTTTTCTCTTAGCACTGTTTTCATTGTATCTCATAAATTTGGGTATGTTTTACCTCCATTCTCATTAAATTCTAAAAGATCTTTAATTTCTTTATTTCTTCCCTGACCAAGTTATCATTTAATAGAGCATTGTTCAGTTTCCATGTGTATGTGGGCTTTCTGTTGTTTTTGTTGCTATTGAAGACCATCCTTAATCCATAGTGATTGGATAGGATGCATAGGATTATTTCAATCTTCTTATATCTGTTGAGGTCTGTTTTGTGACTAATTATATGGTCAATTTTGGAGAAAGTACCATGAGGTGCTGAGAAGAAGGAATATTCTTTTGATTTAGGATGAAATGTTCTATAGAGATCTGTTAAAGCAGCCATATTTATAATAGCCAGAAGCTGAAAACAATGCAGATGTCACTCAACAGAAGAATGGATACAGAAAATGTGCTACATTTACACAGTGGAATACTACTCAGCTATCAAAAACAATGACTTCATGAAATTCATGGGCAAATAGATGGAACTTGGAAATATCATCCTGAGTGAGGCAACTCAGTCACAAAAGAACACACACAGTGTGTTCACTGATAAGTGGATATTAGCCCAAAAGTTCAAAATAATCAAGATTTAATTCACAGACCATATGAGGCCTAAAAGAAAGGAAGACCAAAATGTGGATGCTTCAGTGCTCCTTAGAAGGGTAAACAAAATACTCACAGGAGAAAATATTTAGACAAAGTGTGGAGCAGAAACTGAAGGAAAGGCCATCCAGAGACTGTACCCTTTCCCCAGCCTTGATCAGGTTAAATAGACCTTAAGTGTTTGCCACAGTTGAACCGTAACTACCCAGGTGGAGTCAATTTTCTACAGGAGTAGACTGCCAGATGAGCTTGCTTTGCAACTCAATCCAGTTGAAATAAAGGGTAGGTCAGTGGACTCTCCCTAAATAAACACAGTGCTAACTATTAAACTATGAGCCTTGTTCAGAAACTTTTGTCTGGGATTCATCCTTCTCTTGCACTCTGTCCTTTTTCATTTCCAGCCTCCCTTTCAGGTACACATGGCTGCCATCTCATATAAAGCCACCAAGCCTAGATGCTATTTTGGATGCCGGGAAGTGCTTGCTAACAGGAGCATGATTTGACTATCTCCTGAAAGACTCTGCCAGAGTCTGACAAATACAGAAGCAGATGCTCACAGCCAACCATTGGACTGAGTTCAGGGGCTCCATGATAGAGGAGTTGGAAAAGGGACTGAAGGAGCTGAGGGTGTTTGCGGCCTCATGGAGAGAGCAACAGTGTCAACAGGACAGAGGCCCTGGAGTTCCAAGGGACTGGACCACTTGGAGGGAGCCATAGCTCTGGCCACATATGTGGCAGAGGATGGCCTTGTTAGACATCAGTGGGAGGACAGGCTCTTGGGCCTGGGGGTGTTCGGTGCCCCAGTGTAGAGAAATGCTAAGGCAGGAAGAGGGGAGTGGGTGGGTGGGTAGGGGAGTACCTTCATAGAGGCAGGGGAGGGGGAATGGGGTAGGGGGTTTCTGAAGGGGAGACCTAAAAAGGAGAGAACATCTGAAATGTAAATAAAGAAAAATATTCAATAAAAAAGAGACATGCATTAATCTGTGGGTATAATGATTAATCATTTAAAACCATTGACCTGTAAGGTCCCATAGATTCCTAAACATGGCAGGCTATTGCCAATGCTCTTGGTTACCCTAAAGAATATAACAACCCAGATGTCCCTCAACAGAGGAATGGATACAGAAACTGTGATACATCTACACAATGGAGTACTACTCAGCTATTAAAAACAATGAATTTACGAAATTCTTAGGGAAATGGATGGATCTGGAGAGTATCATCTTGAGTGAGGTAATCCAATCACAAAAGATCATACATGGTATGCACTCTCTGATAAGTGGTTATTAGCCCAGAAGTTCAGAATACAGGAAGAACAACCCACAAACCACAAGAAACTTAAGAAGAAGGAAGACCAAAAGGTGGACATTTCATTCTTTCTTAAAAGGGGGAATCAAATACCCATGGAAGGAGTTGCAGAGCTTAACTATGGAGCAGAGACTGAAGGAAGGACAAGCCAGCCTAAATACAGCTATCTCCTGAGAGGCTCTGACAGTACCTGACTAATACAGATGTAGAGGCTCACAGCCATCCATTGAACTGAGTACAAGGTCCCCAATGAAAGAGTTAGACAAAGGTTCTATGGAGCTGAAGGGTTTGCAGCCCCTTAGGACGAACAACAATATGAACTAACTAGTACCTTCAGAGCTCCCAAGGACCCAACCACCAATCAAGGACTATACATGGTAGGACTGAATGGTTTGGCAGCATGTGTATAGTAAAGGATTGCAAATTCGATCATCAATAGGAGGAGAGGTCCTTGGCCTTGTGAAGGTTCTGTGCCCCAGTGTAGGGGAATGCCAGGGCCAATAAGTGGGAGAGGGTGGGGTGGCAGGCATGGGGATGGGGGAGGCAACAGGAGTTTGTTCTTGTTGTTTTTGTTTGTTTGTTTGTTTGTTTTTTGGAGGGGAAACTGGGAAAGGAGAAAATTACATGTAAATAAAGAGAATACCTAATTAAAAAAAAATAACAGTGAGACTTTATTGCTTAAAGCACCATGTACTTGAGATATATAGAGTAAATTTGTCAATCTGCTACTAAGCCTGGAAGCTTCATACCTATTGGTTAGTTTTCATAGTTATTGGTAGGTGCTACTCATATTACCAGAATATAAAAGTCATCAAGTCATCATGAATTTTATCAATTGGTAAACCCTGTGAATTACAAAAACACATGCCTTGGAAACACATGCTCACTGGTACAATGGTAGCACAAACATGCTGAGAATAACCAATCAGTTTCTGACAGAATTGCAGTTCTCTTCCACAAGATCAAACCCATATCAGCACCATTGCAGAGCCAAGAACCATATGGCTATACAGGTCATAGACCTTAGGAGAGAACCTACAACTACTATTTTAGTGTATGTAAATAGCATTAAACCATCCTAATTTTTTATAGTCTATTCATTTCAAGAGCCTCTATTTGTACAGTGTGATACTCATTGATTAGAAAATAAGAAATGAACCTTAAATAGGTAGTAATGAAAACTGAATATGACCAAGTAACCCTTAAGAGAAAAATCATAGCAAACAGCAAGCCTATGCATGTCAAGAAAAGAAGCATATACTACCATACATCCCAAAGCTCAAGGGCTTTGTTATTGGTAACCTTGTCAATTAGAAGTTTTTAAGCCAGACACTGATCACATTGTGATTATCATAAATTTTCTCAGTTATTGTGAAAACACTAACATATATATATATATATATATATTTAAATAAATATATACATATATATGTATGTATATATATACATATATATATTTTTTAATTCCTGCTGTTCCAATAGTCCAGTTAATTTTTCAGTGAGACTTTTAGGTATGGAGACAGAAAAAGAACCAATACAAGTACAACAGTATTTATTATGTATGTAGAAATGACGTCCTCTTAAGAAACGGGTATCAGACACAGAGTGAGGTAGAAATAGAGAATAGTTTGTGTTTTATTATAACTTAAAACCTTATTGCCAAATAATATAGAAGAAGTAATCAAGTATCTTTCCTTATTATTTAAAGCAAGGCACAGGCATTACTTTTTTTTTCAAGATAAAGGAACACTAGACACTAAATTTAAAACCATGACAGTGGTCTCCATCCTAAAGGAGCTAAATGACTCTACTGTACGCCTACACGTTTATAAGAGATCTGTGTGTCTAAGCAAGGATGGTAAAAAGGAACCCCCTCCCTCCTGTGGCAATGGGCAAAGAGATACCTTGTTGGTGGTATTCTTATTTCTTATTTCAGTCAGTTGCAGAGCAGATGGCAGTCCTTTGTTCATCCTAGCTTGATTCTTGGATTACTGGCCAAAGCTGTCGTATGCTCAGGACTCATAAAGAAATCAAATGAAATCAAACAAACCAAATCCAGGCAGTGCAGTGCAGGAGGAGGAAGGCAGAGACTTACCAACTGCCATGCCACCCACAGACTTGACCTCCAGCATAAGGCATAGGAAGGCCATAAACACCAGCTTGCCACCATCCTTGTAGCACAGATAGAGAAGGTCACCCAGGGGTCCTCCAGCCATGTGGCCAGCCTGCAGCAGGAGCCAGCACAGTGTGCAAGTATGTGGTAGTCAGATGGGAAAGAAAGAAAGGTGGAGCAGCTTGAGTATTATGAAGAGAGATGGAACAGTAGACCTGAGGGTGGAGAAAAATATTCTGTTGTGAGTGGTGAACCCTGCCACCTGGGGCCATAGTGAAGTCCCTGCTGAGGGCCATGTCTGGGTCTGTGACTATGCAGCAGCAGGGGTCATTGTCTATGTCCATGGCTCATATTACCACTAGAAAACATGGAAATATCTCTGGTTGGGATAGCTGCCTGAGATCATGTAGTTATCCAGGGGCTATAAATAACTGGCCCCAACCCTCATCAGAAGCAGCAGTCTATATAGCTAGCTCCATCTTTCACCAGCAGCAGCACTCAGGAAAGCAGGCCTTCCACCTTGTGCAGGCAGCACAGTGGAGCTGGCCCTGGTGGTCAAGGTGTGGTTAAGCAGGCTCTGCCTTCTGGCTGCCAGGAGGTGGTATGGGTGTGAGGTTAATGTCTCTGCCCCACACTACCTGCTGCAGTCAGGAGCGCTGGGGTCATAAGAGCAGAAGAGCTGGTCCTGCACCTTGCCTGGGCAGCACAGTAGGCCTGGCCCTTGTCAAAGGATTATGAGCAAGTCAACCTCTCTCGGGTGAGAGCACTGGAGAGTTGGCCCTGACACTCATCTGTTGTGAAGTGGTGTGGGTGTGGAGATGACCACACACAAACATACACATACTTGTGGCATTCAGAAGAACTGGCCCCTGGAGGGGGTTGAGGAGAGTCAGGAGAGATGAGCTGGCCCTGTCCTTTGCCTTACTGCAGCAGCCAGGAGAGAGGATCCTGTATCTCATATGGGCAACACTGGAGTGCTGGCCCTCATGGATGAGGAGCAGGTAAGCCATCCCTGAGGACAAAGCAATGGAAAGCTGGCCTGACCACTTATCTGGCATCAAGTGGCATGAGTGCAGGGGTGATGCCCTCCCTCCCTTGTGCCTCACCCCCTGTGGCAGAAGGGAGAACTGGCTCTGGGGTCATAAGAGCAGGTATGCTGGCCCTGGCCCTCACGGGCTGTAGCACTCAGAAGAACAGTCTCTGAACCTTGTCTGGGTATCACTGTACGGCTGGCCCTGGTGAAGGTGAGCCCAGAGTGTGTAAAAGAGGGACAAGCTGGCTTAGCCCCTCATAAGCTGCAGCTCTTGGAAGAGTGGGGCCGGAACCTTGCCTGGGTAGCACAGTGAAGCTGGCTTTGGAGGTGTGGGTGAAGGTGAGCCAGCCCTAAGGGAGTTGACCCTGTCTCCTGCAAATGGAAGCATTGGGTGTTATAGCTGGTTAAATGCTGGAGAACTCTCCCTCATGGTGCAAATAAGGAAGATCCAGAAGGTTGACCAGCTCAGCCACCATTCAGGTCCAGATCCAGGACTCTGAATTGGCCCACCCCCAAATCTGCATAGTCTGGAAATAGTTGGGATGCACCAAAAGGCCAGTCCTGTTGATCCAAAGCTGCAAGATTACCATGACACAGGGCAACAACAGGATAATTGATAGGAAGCCAAGTAAGGATCCAATATTAATGGTGTTACAGAAGCCACCAATCTTGAATGAGACCAATGATTAAAAGCAATGAACATGTGTAAGTGAAGATGTGTGGACAAAGGGATATACCATGAAACACACTGTGACATATTACAGTTTCCACAATGACATGAAACTTATGCTTTGGGTTGTTTTTGTTGTTGGCAGTGGTGGTGGTGGTGGTGGTGGTGGTGGTGTGTGTGTGTGTGTGTGTGTGCACGCGCATGTGTATGTGTGTGTGTATTATTTGGGGGGGGGGAAGGAAGCATGTTATTTGGTGGGGAAAGTTTACAAAAGTGAAAAGTGGATATGAGAGAACAGGGAGATGAGGGCTTCTGGGGCACATGCTGTGAAATCACAAAGAATCAATAAAAGGCTTTAAAAAAAAAGAAAAGAAAGAAAGGGAAAAATCACTACTTTTGTGAAATTCAGACTCAACATTTTCAAAAAGAAAATATGCAGATATGCTCCTCTATTCTGCATGCTCTATTCTTGCATAAAATATCACAGAAACGCCCATTAACATGCACAATTAATGAATGCCAGTGAAACTGCAATCAGCCCAAATGTTTTATCGATACATCAGTGGATAATAAACGGTTGGTGCCTATGTACAGTGGAATTTTATCTAGCAAGAGACACAAATGGGATTATGAACTTCTCAGGAAAATTAAAGGATCTGGAAAACTATCAGAGAAAGTCGCCCAGGTTGGAAAGACAAACATCATACGTTCCCTCTAATACAGATCCCAGGTTGTTCTAGAGAATGTAGATGTGGGTAAAAACTGGGAAACTTTAAAAGGACACATAAAACTAGAGAAAAAGAACAGCTAGTCATAAATGGGATGCCTCTACCACATCCCTCCCCTTAGAAACCCCACAGAACCCAGTGGAAAAGGAGATGAAAAGACTGTAAGAGCCAGAGGGAATGGAGGGCATCAAGAAAACATGGCCTCTAAACACAGCAAGACTGAAACATATATGATTTCACAGAGACTGAGCCAGCATGCACAGGGCCTACACAGTTCTACACTAAATGGGGTCCTACAACTGAGAGGAATAGTGAACACAAGACTCCATCCCTAACCCAGAAGCTATCTCCAACTGGTAATCATTCACAAATAAAAACTGAGTTTTTTCCAATGGTTTCTCACTCAATTCACAAAGAGTAAGTAAGGGCAGGCTGTGTACCTAACAGTAGATGTCCAACAAAGAAACGAGCTCAATGGTATTTTTAAAGGTTCTTTTCCTAATACTTCTATTTCAGGCCTTTTTATTCTTTTTTTCTTTCAGGTCCTTTGCAAATATATTGTCGGACTTTAGTGTGTGTGAATATGTCTGCCACTGCATCTATGTCTGTGTGGTT
>JADRCD010157959.1:0-10640 GCA_019843815.1 Montemys delectorum
AATGAAGTAGTGTTCCTCTTTCTCCACAACCTCTCCAGCATCTGTTGTCACCTGAGTCTTTCATTCTAGCCAGTCTGACTGGTGTGAGGTGGAATCTCAGAGTTGTTTTGATTTGCATTTCCCTGATAACTAAGGATGTTGAACATTTCTTTAGGTGTTTCTCAGCTATTTGGCATTCATCAGTTGAGAATTCTTTCTTTAGCTCTGTACCCCATTTTTTAATAGGGTTATTTGGTTCTCTGGAGTCTAACTTCTTGAGTTCTTTGTATACATTGGATATTAGCCCTCTATCAGATACAGAGTTGGTAAAGAGCTTTTCCCAATTTGTTGGTTGCCGTTTTGTCCTATTGACAGTGTCTTTTGCCTTACAGAAGCTTTGCAACTTTATGAGGTCCCATTTGTCAATTCTTGATCTTAGAGCAGAAGCTATTGGGGTTCTCTTCAGGAAATTTTCTCCTGTGCCTATTTGCTCGAGGTTCTTCTCCACTTTATTTTCTATTAGTTTCAATGTATCTGATTTGATGTGGACTTGGACTTGAGCTTTGTACAAGGAGAAAGGAATGGATCGATTTGCATTTTTCTACATGTTAACCGCCAGTTGAGCCAGCACCATTTGTTGAAAATGTTGTCTTTTTTCCACTGTATGGTTTTAGCTCCTTTGTCAAAGATCAAGTGACCATAGGTGCATGGGTTCATTTCTGGGTCTTCAATTCTGTTCTATTGATCTACCTGCCTGTCACTGTACCAATACCATGCAGTTTTTATCACAATTGCTCTGTAGTACAGCTTAAGGGGATTGTGATTCCACCAGAGGTTCCTTTATTGTTGAGAATAGTTTTGGCTAACCTGGGTCTTTTGTTATTCCAGATGAATTTGCAAATTGCTCTTTCTAAGTCAATGAAGAACTGAGTTGGAATTTTGATGGGGATTTGTGGGATAATCAAAAAGGAACCTAGGATAATGATCAAATTGATATGTAAATAAAAGTTTGGGCTTTGGTATCCAAGAGCTGAGCTATCTACACAGCTGTCTGGATAGCCAGCTCAAGCAGAGCTTGTATGCGTGATTGACTTTGAGTCTTTTCTTTCACCACTCCCAAACACTCCTTCCTCAGGAAACCCTCTCCAACCCATGTCTGGTCCTTGACAGGAAGATAACTTTATTGATTGTTCAATGCAGAGTGTTAAGATTTGAAACAAAATATATACAAACAACAACAGGCACAGCCAGTTAAAGATTTTAAATCTCAGCTTGGAACAAACTTAGTTCAGGTGAAGTGAGCTCTGTTCTCCCATCCTTTCTTATATGAGCACCTTTGCCTACTTTACGTCTTACCTTAGTCCCAAACACACAGAAAGGATGAGGCAAAGGGTTGATAGTTGGTAGGTCTTCTCTCAGAGAGAACCAGGGCCTGCTATATTTTGAGAGTACTCTCTATGTAGAGAACAGAGCCCATGTCTATAGGAAAAGTGGAAGCAAGTATCAGGTAGGCCCAGATATTGATGTGATAGGAAAGAAAGTCAGAGGCGAGGTGGCTAAAAAGAGATGAAAGTGGGGGTCAAGAGGAAAGCTAGTGATTGTTAAAGGGTGGTCTGGTGAGAGACCTCATGAGTCAGGAGTCCCAGAGCTCTCACTGAGTAAGCAGCAGAGAAGGCCCTACTAGAAAAACCTAAAGGAAGTTTCACTCATCCTTTCTAATTCTCCAAAGGCTTTAAATACACTTGTGTTGGCCTAGCAACATTATCATTTTGTTGTTGCTTGTCCAGGTTGAGCAAAGGCATCAGGTAGCTCATGGGGAATAGGGGCCAATTCTGTTTTTTTGTTTTTTTTTTGTTTTTTTTTTTTTAATAAAGAATTATTTATTATATGTAAGTACACTGTAGCTGTCTTCAGACACACCAGAAGAGGGCATCCGATCTCATTACGGAGGGTTATGAGCCACCACGTGGTTGCTGGGATTTGAACTCAGGACCCTCGGAAGAGCTGTCAGTGCTCTTAACCGCTGAGCCATCTCTCCAGCCCCCACCAATTCAGTTCCTAAAGGACATCTTTTTAGGCCATTGAAAGAAAAGTGTCTCATCTTTCAATTCGAGACAATCCAGAGAAAATTCTCAAACAAAGTAAATCCAAGAGAGCAGGTAGCATTGGGATTGGTGTGGGCTGATGGGCAGAGAGGTGGAAGTTCACAGAACAGCAGGGCTCTGAGACCCAGGGACATAGGTGTCTCAGACCAAATGGCACACTGACAGCTTCCAGGGTTGCTCAGGTGGCTGTTGAGTGCTCCCTGTACTGCTCAACCTAAATGCTTCTACATTTAGACTTTTCGTGTTCGATTGCTAAGATTTTGCTTGAAAGCATGGAATCTGGTACTGCCATAAGAAATGTACAAATCCCCTCTGTTCTGATCCATCTGTGTGTAGGCAAGGAAAGAAAGCCCCAGGCGGGGGGGGGGGGGGGAGGGCCCTCCCACTCTCCAAAGGCAGCTTTCTTGCCATAGAAAAGACACTTCAGCCCCTGCCTACCCTTAGTATCTAGGAGGGAACAAATAAGCTGAGTCCCTTTTAGCAAAAAGTTGATGTCCTTTGTGGCAAATGCACAAATTCACAGGCTGTCTCTGGCCACAGTCAGTACTAAGATACCCAGCCACTCCATCTCCACTGAGTGGAGTTTCAATCAACTCCCTGGGACAGAACTATGCTGCTTCAAATACTCATTATCTCAGCTATGGAAGTCCTGAGACTTCCATATTTGTATCAAAGGGCTCTCCAACTCTTTAACCCAGAGCTGATTTTGTTAGCCCAAGAGTATTTAAAATGTTCTGTAGTTTGGGCTATTAGATTTCATTTGCAAATATTTACATTGATAAACTATAACATTGTCCAGGCAGTGGGGACATTCATAAAGATGAACGAAGGCAGGAATAAGACTGTTCCACATCTGGATACAAAGGAGCCTCTCTGTACTTCCCTATGCCCATGACCCAATCTCAGTATATAGGCAGATTGAGTAAGGGAGCTGCTAATATTCAGGCAGTGTTCTGTGTCGTTTACATACAGTTCTCATTTGGTCCTCACAACAGCCTTGAGAGGGATGATCTATTAGTTGGAATAGTGAGGGCCAACTATAGCAACACATAAATCCTGGCATCTGAAGGACTTGACGCAGTGAGGGATATTGGGCAAGTTGGATTGCAATATGGATATAATACAGCTGGCTTTTCCTCTAGAAAACTTCTAGATCTCTCCTACTGCAGCTAAAATCAAAGTGCTCTTGATATTCACAGAATGGATTCTTTTTTCTCTTCATAGTTGCTTTGTGCACACATTTATGATTTTCCCATTAATCAAACTTTTACCCCCATGTCTTAGGAAAAGTAATACAATAGCCTCATGATGCTTTGATGAACACAGCCCTTGCCTGCTGTCTTAGATGACAAAGCATTCTACATGGTAAATGCAATTAAAGTGCATATCAGTGGGATTCCTTCTTAATACTAGGGAGAGAGTAGCAGTCTCCTTTTATCCATCCACAAGTATAGTTTCATGAAAAAAAAAATAACAATAGTAATTTCATTTATAACATGCAAAAAGACTGAGAAACAAATGTTCTTGAAGCACAAATTATGAGATTTAGTTGGTTTGGTAAAACTTTTATGATTAGCCATAAAAAATCAGGTTTAATGAAGCAGTACATCTGTTCATAAAAATATAAGTGATTATTAGAACTGTAGACAAACATCCCTATTCACAGAAGGCCTAATAGAATGAAAACAGTAATTACAATGCCAAAAATATTGCTAAGTGTTAAAATTGACACTGGGAAAATGAAACACTTTGCTTAATTTTTGATAACATTTCATGTTGAGACATGGCATGTGTAGTGTTTTGGTTGACACAAAACATTGTGTTTTTTTTGTTTTTGTTCAAATACATCTTATAGTTTCACACTCTGAGTGGTGGCACAGATTTTGATCAGACGGCTTTCAGAGCACTATAGGCTCACGTGTATCTCCCTCTTTCTTACATGTTAGCTAACTGTAAGACTTTGGTTTGGCTGGTTTTGGTATTTTCATTTGAAACAATGTCTGATATTATCCTCAGAAATACTATTGCCTAAATGTGCTATTTCTCTTCCTAGGATATTCATCATATTTAGGGACAAAATTCAGGTCTTGGGACCCCACAGAGAGAGAGTGAACCCTGTTTCACAGAACTCCCACACAATAGCGATGTGAGGTGTACAGAGAGAATCAATCATTTTGCATTTTGTCTGACACTTTTTGGACAATCAAAAGATTGCCTGACAATGGCCTGTGCGTTCTATTTTAATATACTCTCTGCAATATATGCAGGCTGCTACAAACAAAAGGAACCCCACAAATTTCTGCAGGTCGACAGTGTGAACGGGCCATCTCCTCAGAGCGCTGAAATCAGCAGCATTTTGAACAAAGCAACCTGTTCTTTTAAGAAAAATCGCTCTATAGAAATGCTGTAATTTCCCTGTTACAAAGGAGCCTTTTCCCAAGCACGTAAAGTGCCAGTTTGTTCAGGGTGACCTCTGCTTTCATTCCATCAAGGTTGTATCTGATTACAATGTAAGACAGATGAAGGGGATGCCGTGCTAGGCAAAGAAGAAAAAAGTTTTAGTCTTGGGTCACTTGCAAAAGTGGTTCATCACTTTTATTGGCAATGTTTTCAATATCATTCTGGGGAGGGTCTCCTGTGTCATTCTGAAAAGATCTCTCTGCAATGCATTTTCAGGCTCTTTGATGTGCCTATTGAAGGCTGACCCATGCAGGAGAACCCTGGGCTACAGGACTGTTCTCTTTGTGGAGATCTACTCACAGAACAAGCTGGAGTCTCTGCAGACAGCCTTGCCGGCAGTACCTCCTCTATTCTGCATGGACATTGACTCCTAAGCCTGAGTTTATTCTCAGTCTAGGTCCTACAGAGGTTAGTGTGATTTCTGCATGAGTACCCAATATGGTAAAGAATAATACAGATTCTATAAATACAAATTCAATTTGTGTTTCACCGTGGACAGACATGATAATGGCAGATTGCCCAACAGAGCTTTCGGGGGTAGGGGGTTCCAAATTTCATTCCACTACCTAGTGATTCTTGAAGATCATCTACATTATTTGTTCCATGCAAGGTCACTTGTAAGTGACTTTGAATTAACTAGCTCTCTGATCTTCAGTTTCCTTCTCTCTTATACAGAGTTGTGAAGCATCAAATGTGCTGATAAGCAACATTCTATGACTGTACATGAAATGTCCAGTTAGTTTACTATATTTAGTTACTGTATGTTAAGAAAGAGAACAAAGCCCCTGGAGTTTCTATCTAGTTAACATCCATCATGGAGGTTGGAGTTTACCATTATCGGAGTGACATGGACTATAAAGCTTCACTGGTATCGATGTCCACGATCAAAGACTTTGGATAAACCCATTTCTATCATGAAACTTCGTGAGTATTAAAATGATTCCCTCTTCCCAATGCCTGCTGTATAGAATGATCCATTGATGTTTTATAAATGCAAGGATGAGATAATAATCATAAAGCATGGGCATGTAGTATATTGTGCTTGGGGCTGGATTACCTCCACCTCAATGGAAATCCATACCTTGGTCAACTTTACATTCTGAATTCTCTGCCTGTGATAGAGAAGCAACACCCTCTGCCTATGTTCCTGTGGACTTGGACTGTCAGCCATTTTCCATCAGCTAATCTCAAAGTTACCTTCTAAAGTTGTGAATCAAATCATGTGGCTCCCCTGCTTGGGCCTTCCAGTGGCTGCCACTGTCCTTGGACTAAATCCATTGCTTTGGCCCTTATCTTCTGTAGTTAATGCTATTGCATGCTCTATTTGGCACTGGTTTTTTTTTTTTTTTTTTTTTTTTTTTTGGTGTTGTTGTTTTGTTTTTGGGTTTGTTTGGTTTTTTTTTGCATTAATGGCTATATAGAGAAAAATAAGTTCTTGTACCTTCTTCTTGTAAGGGTTTTGTTTCACATATCTTTTCTCTGAGGGGCTCCCGGACCATGTATTTGTCACCTCCACTCCAATTCACTGACACCATGACCATGTTACATATAGCCTTGCTCTCCTTTATTTTTAATGCGTATCTTGGTTGAACATTAAACCTCCCTGAGATCAGGGGCTTTCCTTGTGTCACTCACTCTTGTGTCATCCGTGCCTAGTACGGTCCGTGGCATATGGCAGGTGCTCAATCAATGTTGGATTAATGAATATTGATTGCTCATTTCGTGCCGGGCACTTGGTTGGGGTGTCTGTGATTCAGAGATGAATGGCTGCTTTGTTCTCAAAGCAGATAAATATTGCAAGAGAGATAAGCTATGGATATTAAGTAAGAACAAAAGAAAGACAAAGCCTCTGGATAAAGTGGGGGTGATGGCGTGAGCACAGATACAGAGACTTCCTAGGTTGCCCAGTAAAACCTGCATCTTGAAGACTGGGCACCAGTCAATGCTGCCTTTCCAGTCTTTTGTACCAAGTAGAAATGCATTATGTATAAGAATGATGTGCAAATAAATGTTGCTGTTCATGTCATTGTTGCTTTGGGTCAGGGCATTGCTTTGCTCTTGCTCCTTTGAACCCCAGATGCTGTTGCTGAATGGTTTGATCCTTTTCTGTACACATGCAGTGAAAATGCCAGGCTTGTACACTCTAACCTCAAGCCTCTAGGTTTGAGAGAGTACTAGGGGTGGTGAATTTTAAGACTAGAGACGCTGATAGTGGACATGGCCTTAGGAAATTCCTCTCGCTGCTTCAAGAAGATGATTCCTGCTGCTACAGCCCTGAACAGCACCGTCAGGGGAGATGCTGGCAAGAGGCTCTCACAGCAGCACACAAGAAAAATTGCTGTTAAAAATATTGTGACAAGTTATATGAAGCACTGAGGGATACTCCCGGGTCCTCAAGAGTGAGGCAATCGTTCCCAGAGTCGTAAAAGTGCCTTGGCAAGCGAGGACAGTAAATGTAATGAAGGGGGGGCAGGTTGTCTGAGCTCATAAAGGAGGACAGTGATTGTCTAGTTACAGTCCTTCATAAAATCCTTCAACATGGTAGAGGGAGAGAAATTGGGTCAGTGGATGATGCTTCCATCACTCTTTCTAACATAGACAAGATTGGTTAGCTACAAAATGACAAGACCCTCTTATTATTCTAAGAAATAAAGACAAGCCATGGGGGAGTCTTTATCACTTTAGATTTGGCAGCAGACATGTTCCCAGATCAGCAACCTGGATCTCATCAGACCTGGTCTCAGGTCTCCATTGTCTATATTGATGTGGGTGAGAATTGAGCATCTAAACAATTAGTTAGGTCAGATAATTAAGTCTAGTGGCTATAACAAACAGATCCATAATCTTAACTTACCACTCAGTGTTACCAGAAGAGGGCTCTGGTTCTCAGGGTCTATCAGAGGTCCAGTGGGAACTGCCTCCTTGGTTACATGACTTGGTTCCTTTCAGCTACCAGATGGGAGAGGACATGATAACCACATTGGGTATCTTATGGGTCCAGACACTTTAATACTAAAATTATGGATTTATTTTTCCTTCTTTACAGTAAAAAAGTAAAGAAAAATCCACAGTTAAAAAATAATAATCTCGCTGGGCAGTGGTGGTACATGCCTTTAATCCCAGCACTTGGGAGGCAGAGGCAGGCAGATTTCTGAGCTCAAGGCCAGTCTGGTCTCCCAGGTGAATTCCAGGACAGCCAGGGCTATATAGAGAAACTCCTCCTCCTCCTCCTCCTCCTCCTCCTCCTCCTCCTCCTCATCATCATCATCATCATCATCATCATCATCATTGTCATCTTCATCTACACGGAGAAAGAAACTCATACAATTGAGGATCCACAGCAGGGCACAGGATCCCTTCCCGCACCCCACCCCACCCTCCCTGTCCCTGTAGACCTCACCAGGTATCCTTTACTGACTAAGGAAATGCACCAAACTTTTTCTAATACTCTTTGGACAGAAGTCCTGATCCATTTTCTTCCATGGCCCCATTTTTTGCCTCTGGGGAGAGGTATTCAATTTCTAATCATATTCCGCAAATATATATATGATGTAGTTACTGGAGAGAATCTAGCCTTGTGGGCTAAGGAATTTGTGCAACCTACTGTTTATTACTAGAGTGTTGTAATAACAATGGCTATTCTAAGTCTCAATTTATCAAAGATCTCTTTAATCTGAAACTGTGATATAGTTCTTACAAGACCCCAATGAACTGCTGATCTTTAGGGACTTTATTTTTATTTGTGTTCACGTGTGTGTGCACATATGTATGTCTGTGTGAGTATGTACTACATGTGTGTTCATGTGGGGTATCCTCAGAGGACAGAGGAGGGCATAAAATTCCTTGGTGCTGGATGTCTAAATGTTTATTGTCACCAAGATGGGTGTTGAGAATCAAACTTGGGTCCTCTGGAAGATCAGAAAGTGCTCTTAACCACAGAGTCGTCTCTCCAGCTCCAACTGCGAAAGTTTTCAAACCTATTATTTCTTCTTTCTCACCACTTGCTGTTTTCTTCCAATTTCATGGTACATTGATTGACACTTTCAGAGTTAAGCGGCAGACCACATTTTAAACTTGATCTTTGTTGCAGTGTTAGGTCAGATTGTTTGCTTTTAGAGAAGATATTTTGTCAATATTATTATCTGCCATTTGGAATCTAGAGAGCTTTTGTGATCCTCTCAGGCCCCTCATTTCTGGACTCTGTATTTTCCAGTTTTGCTTATAAACCAATTAATGGTCCCCTGAGTGTATCCTGTTCTTGCAATTCCTTGTCAAAAAGCCAATATTAGCCAAGCACTCACAACAGTCAATCAATTTTCTTCTGGACATGAAGCCATTGCTATCTGAAGCCTAACACATGTCAGATTCTTGGATCATGTCTTGTACTGAATACTGAAAACTGCATGGGTTTTGGGAAAGTAAAATCTCTCCAGAGATTCTAAGCAGGGAATGGTTTAATATACAGCTGCAATCTTGCTCAGCCATTGGAAGAGCTGAGGAGTCTCACTGCACCTACCTTTGCAGCTTCTGAAAGGGAGAGAGACATATTGGCTCTGGTGTGTGCCATGTTCTGAGGATGCTCATCCCATAGTGGCGCTGGGACAGTTGGTCCCCATGAGCTGCACTATAAGATCTAGGTATCAAAGCCCTGTGTTCTTACTGAAGACAGTGTTTGGATTCAATATGAACAAAGAGAATATCGTCTTCTATCCTTCGGCATGGCACACGAGGGTGTTCATGGACCAACTTCTCACCCCCTCAGCCTTTCCTCCTGTTGATATCAGACAAAATCAATCTGTATTCTGTGAACATGGTACATTCTGTTCACTCTGCCTTATCTTTGCCAGGCTATGTCCTTGACCCATAATGTCCCTGCATGACAGATCTTCTCACCTGAAGAAAAATGTAAGCAAGAAGAAAATGATTATTTAACTTTTCAGAGATTTTAGATGCTACAGAAGTAATGCTCAGGGGAAAATTGTAGCATTTTATGGTATATGCCTTACATAAGGAGAAAGACAACATTAACAATGTAGGCTTATGTCAGGAGAAAGTAAAGAAAATAAACTTAAATTATCAGAAAAGAATGAAAAATATATATAAAAAATTAATGAGCTTGAAACTAGGAAAATAATAGGAAATAAAGCAAATTTCTAAGAAGATCAATACAATATTAAAACTTTTCTTGATTGAATAACAATACAGATGATACAATCTAGCAATATCAGAAAAGAAAGAGAGGGCATTGCTCCTGATGGTGTAGATATAACAGAACAATGAGAAAATTTAAGGATACCTTTCCTTGATATTTAGATGAAATGGAATGATATCTTAAAAAAAGACAAAAACTTGTAAATTTCACACACAGGGAAATGTATGATCTAAATGAGCCTATGATTATAACAACTAAGTAGTTTGAATCAGTGACTGATACTCTCTAAGACAGCATTGAGTTTAAGTGATTTCATTGATAGATCATACAAATGTTTTAGGAATGAATGATACCATCTCTCATACACAAAGTCAAAGTAGAGTGACTACTTGAAAGTCCGGCTGTGAGGTGAGCATCAGCTCAACACCAAAACTAGACTGAAAAATTATCACAAACTACAAACCACATTTCTCATACACAGAGGCACAAATGTCTTCAAAAAAATTAATAAAATAAGACCAACAATATATAAGCAATATATAAGCAGGATACAACATGGCTATGTGAGTTTATTGGAGGCTTATAGGGACATTTTCACATTTGGAAAAAATATAATAAATCACCAGATAAATAAGTAAATGAAAGAAAACCACATAAGCAGGACAATCAATGCATGACAAACTTTTCAAAACACCCGTTTATGACAAACTACTTAGAATACTAGGAATAAAATAAGTATCCTTCATATGATCAGAGGACGTTACAAAACACCTCCAACTAACATCACAGTTATTAGAGTAAGGCGTGGTGCTCACCTTCTCAGAATGGAAACAAGGCAAAAATGCTCCTTTTACTATTCTTCAATACCAATACAGAAGTTTCAAGCAGTGGATAAGACAAAGAAAGAGAAAATTGGTGGTGGGGGTGATGGTGGTGGTGGTGGT
>JADRCD010157963.1:7172-18769 GCA_019843815.1 Montemys delectorum
TGCCCTTCCCCTTGCCCCTGCCCCTGCCCTTGCCCCTGCCCTTGCCCCTGCCCCTGCCCCTGCCCCTGCCCCAGTGCGGAGTTCCCTGGCCACTGCATTCTAAAGCATTCTCAGCAGAGACCAGTGCCCACCAGATCCCCACTTTTCTAAATGCTGTCTGTCTTTTCTTCCTTTTCTGTCACCTCAGTCAGGTCAATCTGAAACTAGTAAAGGTTATAACAGAAAAGTATCGTTTCAGGCAAGAAGAGATGCTTTATAACTAACAGCTTACTCAAACCACCACATTCCACTCCCTGGCTCCCATAGGCTTGTTCAAACATATGACTCTAGGCGGGCCATACCTAGCTATAGCATAATACAAGATACACTTAGTCCATCTTTAAAAGTCCCAGAGTCTATAACAGTTTCAACAATGTCATAAGTCCTAAGTTCAAATCCCTTCTGAGATTCACTCAATTTCTTAATTGTAATCCCTTTAAAAATCAAAAAACAGATCACATACTTCCAACATGGTTTGAATATGCTTGGCCCATGGGATGTGGCACTATTAGGAGGTGTGGCCTTGTTATACAAAGTGTGTCATTGTGGAGGCAGGGCTTTGAGGTCTCCTATATGCTCATGTCTGCCCACTGTGACAGTCTCCTCCTGGCTGCCTTTCGATCAGCTCCTCCAGCACCATGGTTTTCTGCACACTGCCATGCTTCCCGCAACTACAATAATGGACTAAACCTCTGAAACTATAAGCCAGTCCCAATTAAATGTTGTCCTTTTATAAGAGTTCCCTTGGTCATGGTGTCTGTTCACAGCAGTAAAGCCCTAACTAAGCCAGGATCCAGCATTCTCTTCTGGCTTCTGTGTCTGCCCACATGTACATGTGCATACACACATGTGTACACACAAAAACACATAACTAAAAATAAAATAACAGACCCTATACCCTCTCCTAGTTCCCCATTTATTCTTAGGCAACGATCCGTTTGAATGATCTTTTCCACAATCTATTCTACATAGAGATAAAATGCTTTAAATCTTAATATTCAGTATCAGTTCACTCCAAATACTAAAAAAAAAAAAAAACCTAAGGTATGTTTATGATGAAGGTAGGACTCAGTAATTAATACCATATTATTCTTTTTATAAAAAGTCACCTATATTTGCCTCAGTTACAACAGGGCACATAGGAAAAGTTTTAAGTAAAAGAAAGTATAAGACTCATGTGGCAGGTAGCATTGAACTGACGAAAGTTGTACAAACTTTAAAACAATTTTATACTGAATTAATGTAGCACATCACACGTTCTCCTCAAAACTACAGGCAAAGCCCACTGTGTGAGACATGCTACTCTATTCTCTAGCTCATCTAAGCTTTCCAAGCACAACTCTATCTGGAGAGGCAACTTGTGGCCAGATGATACCCAAAATGTTCACCCCACTAATACCTTCTAACCAACCAGCACCCCAAATGTTCACCCCACTGACACCATCTAACCAACCAGCATCCAAAATGCTCACCCGGCTGACACCTGCTGTCCTTTCCATCTCTTACCTGATAGTGTGCCTGGGCTTGCTGAGCAGAGTTCAAGGTGACATTGCAGAGTTTGCAGAAGAGGGGCTTACACAGCTCCTCCAGGGCAGAGTCTGGCTCCCCTCTCTTCGCTAAATCCTCTTCCCCTGCCAGAGGCAAGGATGCTTCCTGCCCAAATGCCTTCTGTGGTGGGAGCTGCAAGGTCCTTGTGGACCTGGCAGCCACTGACATAGGAGGAGAGGTTGAGGGCCGATTAGGTAAAGGAAGCCAGACCTGCTGCAAAAGAATCATCAGGCAGGAAAGCCACGAGCATAATCCAGTGGGTGACAAGGGATGGAGTCTTCAAACCTAAAGCAATCAGGGAAGAAAATTAAAATGAGAGCTCAGCAATATGACACAGAAATGACACCAAAGCTACTTTTCTCTCCAAATCCACCTTTGGGGCATCTCTCCTTAATCTTAGCCTAGCAGATGTTCCCTGCCTGGTTATCCCCACTAACATAAGGCTTTGCCCTGAGAATAGCTTCCGAGCTTTGCCTTTATTTTGCTTGGCCCAGTTCCAAACGTCATCCCTGGCCATGGGTGTTAATTAGCAGCACTGCATCCATGGGCAATTAAGTTGAGAAGTCACGTGGCTGGAACTGGACATCTAAGGTCATCCAGGCCCCTTCCTCTGGAGGACTGAAACAGTCTTGATGGCAATATTCATAACGCAAAGAACAAACAAGCAAACAGGAGAAAAGCCACCAGGTAAGAACCTCTCCCACCCAACGGTGTCAAAGGGCAGAAGATCATCTCCTTTCCCCTTTTATTTTTTTTCCTTTAGGTATTTTTGTTTTGTTTATTTTTACTGTGCGTGTGTGTGTGTGTGTGTGTGTGTGTGCGCGCGCGCGCGCGCGCACGCGCACGCACCACTGCTCTTCCCACCTTTACACACATGTGTGCACCAAAGAAGCAAAGCAGCATTTTACCCACCAGCCACCTTTTCTCTCGGCTTTTTTAAGACAGGGTCTCAGGTAGCCAGGATGGCCTCAAGTCTGCTATGTTGCTGAGAAAGACTTTAACCCTTTTTTTTTCTAAAATGTCTCAAAATATAATCTATTTTCTTATACTTTAAATTCTGTAAAATTGCTAAATAAATAATAAGCACAGGACTTGTGAGACTTAGAACATGAAAAATAGGTTTGACAACACATTAATTTACCAACTTTACCTCAACCTCCCCACTGCTACAATCACAGTCCTGCACAGCCACACCCAGTCACCAGTCAGATACTTAAGGCATTTCTACCACTTGTTGAAAGGTGGGTGAAATCCAGAAAGAGGGCATTAAAATGTAACAGGCATAAATGAATTGATACTTCCAAGCAAGCAACAGCAGCAAAGTAACTGAGGCAGAGCCAGCTTTCTAGAAGGCAGAGAGGACAGCAACAGCCTGTAGGCCTCAGACAGCACAGATGTGCTGTTTGGAAGGAGTTTTGTTTTGGTTTTGTTTTTAAGTTGAGTTAGTTGTCAATATTTAAAAATCAAAAGCGTCACAGAATCTAGTAATGAAAGGATAACCTGACAACACCACACCCACCTCCTCCAGCACGCACAAGCAGCTATTTGGTGCCAGGACACCGTGCTCCAACCCAGGCCGGGGCACCGTGCTCCAACCCAGGCCGGGGCACCGTGCTCCATACCCAGGCCGGGGCACCGTGCTCCAACCCAGGCCGGGGCACCGTGCTCCATACCCAGGCCGGGGTACCGTGCTCCAACCTAGGCCGGGGCACCGTGCTCCATACCCAGGCCGGGGCACTGTGCTCCAACCCAGGCTGGGGCACCGTGCTCCAACCGAGGCCGGGGCACCATGCTCCATACTCAGGCCAGGGCACCGTGCTCCAACCCAAGCCACTGACTTGATGTGATGACTCTACTCCATCTACCCTTAGAATACAGCCCTTGCAAAATCAAAGTGTATTCTCTATTAGGAAGTAAATTACCTATTCAATAAAGCATCTAGACTGAAAAGTATCCAACCAGGTCATGGACCCCACTACCCTAAGCCCTAGGGCAGTTATCATTTCAGTTGTCAACTTGACAGGACCTAGCAGTACCTAGAAAGGAGTCTCAAGGAGGAATGATGCCGGTTAGTTTGGGTGTCGGCGTGCCTATAAGGGATTTTCTTAAATAGGTTGAGGTGGATAGACTGACCCTAAATGTAGATAGCACCCCTGTATGGGTCGTGGACTGCATCAAAAGGAGACAGAATTGAACACCAGCACTGTTCTCTTCTGATTGTGCACCCGATGTGACCAGTTTGCTTCAGGCTCCTGTTGCTTCATGGGCTGCCCCACCATAATAAGGGTACCTTGACTCTAAGACAAACCCTTACTCCCTTAAGTTGGTTTTGCCAGAATATTTTATCATACCAACAAAAAAGGAACCAAGAGTCTCCCTATTCTGTTTTCCTCAAAATAGACCCACTATGTTCTACTCCCTGATTCCTCCTGCTCCCCAATCAGATGGCATCTTTTATTTCTGACTACTTAAAACACCCCACAGTAAATACCATTCAAGTTTCTCAGATTCGAATTATCCAAACTAGAATCCTTATTTCAAAGTCTATACTTCCAGCCAAGTAGTGATGGCACACGCCTTTAATCCCAGCACTTGGGAGACAGAGGCAGGCTGAACTCTGGGTTCAAGGCCAGCCTGGTCAACATAGTGAGTTCTAGGACAGCCAGAGCTAAGTAGAGAGAATGTGCCTCAAAAAAAAAAAAAAAAAAAAAAAAAAAAAAAAAAAAAAAGCTGCACTTCCCTCCTATTAGGAGTATTGTTAAAACTCCTTTTCTTGTCAATAGAGTGCAGCATCTTCAGCTGCTGAGGTTTCCTGTCTGTGATGAAGACGTGTAGGCTAGGACACTAACAGACTTACTAAAAAGACTCAAGGATGCTTGAAAAGTAAATGACTATTTAGCACATTGGGTAGACACACAGTAGAGAGTAGCCACTGACTGGGAAGTCATTCAGTTAAGAATGGTTAGTTGTAATATAAACAATACTTTCACTAATCATAATAGATAGAAAAGGATAATAATCAACTACCTATATCTCTGGAAACACAAAGAAAAGTGATACAGATTTGATACATTTAAACAGTAGGTTTCTCTAAAACAATAATATTTCTCCCAACTGAGACCTTCAAAGACCAAAGATGATTTGGCTATTGGAGGCGGGATAATGAAACTATCTTCTTAAATAGTTTAACTACTTAGTTATAACGGACCATATCATCCAAATTCTCTGTTAGGTCATGGAGAAAGGACAGAGCAGGATATCAAAACAGCCAGATATAGGAAATCAGCAATATACATGAAGAACCGAATGAGCCTGCTCCCAAGACATGCCTGGGCTTGTTTCTTACATGCTTACTCCCACCTGATGAAACCCCAGCATGCGTTGCCCCCAGTATCATGCAGTAGTCCAGCAGAAGCAAGGCCCTGCACCCAGCAGAGGCACAAAAAGGCCGTATTCCAGAGCAAAACACTGGCCGGGGTGGGGTGAGGGTGTTTACAGTGCAGCTTTACCTATTATTACATCTTATTTTCATAATGTTCAAAGAAAGAACAGAGATCTCAAAAACACTGTTATATTTAACAATCAACATAAGGCTAACCCCCTCCCAAAAAGTCTATAGGTGACAATCACAACAGGTAATATATTTGGGTAAAAAAAAAAAAAAAAAACTCTAAAATAAATAAAACCAAAGCCTCAGTGAATAATACACAAACTGAAATACAGAGACTCAAAAGCATACTTGGATCCGTTCAAACTGCTGCATTAATTTAAGAGACTAATTTAGAAGCTGATATAAAAATACTTCTCAGATCTTAAAATCCATCCGATTGGACGTGTGCGATGGCATACACGAAGGATGCACAGATGTCCTAATTTGGAAGGGAGCTCAGAGACACTAAAGAAAATCACAGCTCCACCATGTACCGGTCTAAGGCAAATGAATGACCACAGCACACGTTTCTACGGCTGGGCTGGGGCCTACTCCTCACGGCTGTACTGCAAACAACAGCCTCCCCTTAGCAGAAACAGAGCCAGGGCAAAGAAGAGAATCCAGGAACAGGTTCCTGGCGTCCAGGTAAAGTAGGGAAAGCTACCCTTGGGTACTCCGGAGAAGAGAAGACAAGAGAAAACCTTACTCCGAGGTCACCAAAACGTGACAGGCAGAAAAACAGCCCTGGCAGGCTGTTTAACATCACAGAAGGAAGCTGAGAAGGGGAGGAGGCCGTAGCGACCCAGGCTCAGCATCTAGGACTCAAAGCTGCGCCCCTGCAGCATCGCCCCCGCACGTGCCATTCCCGGGCTGGGCACGCTCACACGCACTCCGGTCCCGCGCGGATGCCGGCGGGGAGCACCGAGTCGCCGAGGCGGCTGTGCGAATGGCTGCGGGATTGGGATCGGTGGCCCGCCCGACGCCGCGGGCAAGGCTGACACCCGCACACGGACGCAGCCGAGCGGACTCGAGGACCACACTCACCGGAACCGGCAGGCCGCAGCCGCCCCGCCACCCCGCGCGCCGCCGCCCGCTCCAAGACCACTTTCTGCGCTCGCCGCCGCCGACCGGCCGCTCCGCTGCTAGAGGCTGATTGTCAAAAGTCGGTCGGAGCGCAGCCACAGGGAAACAGCTGCAGGAAGTGACTGCGGAACCGGGAGGCGGCGGCGGCGGCGGCGGCGGCAGAGGCGGAGGCGGAGGCGGAGGAGGAGGAGGCAGGGCTCCCGGCTGCGCTACTGCGCATGTGCACGGGCAGCGGCTGCTCCCGCAGACCCCGGGCGCTGGGCAGGTGCGGGACGGCGACGCGAGAGGGTACACTACGCTGGCCCTGATGACTCCTAGGAGCTGCCCCAGCCTACCCTGAAAGCGATGAGGGCAGAAGCCTAGCACAGCCTGGTAGGAGGGCGGAGGTTCTCCTCTGAGACCTGGAAACTGCACTCCCCGCGCCTCCGCCCAGAGACCTAGGGAAGCAGCCGGCCAAGGCCTCACAAGGGTGCTGAGCCCGCTCACCTGCAGGACCGGATGGACCGCCGAAGTCCCCAGGATACCTTCAAGGGAGGCGCTGGGATGGATTGCAGCCGTAGGGTTCTGCCGGCTTCTACCTTCTGCATGTGAATACTTGTATAGTGGCTGGGGGTTTCTCCTTGGACAACATGACACAAACTTTCCATAGTACCGCCAGTGTGTGGTTTTGCAGCATCAAGTACTTTCACCACATTATGTGTGGTTATTGTGTAACCATAGGCTAAAATGCCAAGATCTAAATATGGGTGAGCCTAGTTGCCAGCCAACTTACACAGGAGTGTAAGGCTATATGACTGGAGCATGCACCAACAACCCGGTACTGGGTTCGAAAATTCAAGGACTGTTCAGCAGACTGGGCCTGGGTGTACACGCCATCCGGAAAAGTAATCCACCATACAGATGAGTTCAGTGCACGTGCTGTATATGTGAAAATATCAAATGGTTTCATTGTTTTTTTAAAACAGTAGGGTAGAAATGCATTTCTCAGCCCTTTGTTATAAGCCTTGGCCAGTCTCAGAACATTGCCATTCACGCTTGTTAGCTGGGACCATGCTGGGCCCTGGCTGACCTTTCCCATCTGACAGCTCTCACCTTCATTTTCATCAACAGGTCCCGTCTTATAAAATAGTTGGCAAAGGCAATGGAAGAAAAGTTAATTTTGGCTCGCAGTTTGGGGGTACAGTCCATCACAGCAGGGAGGGCATGAGGGAAAAAGTGGGGCAGTTGATCCTAAATGCCCACAGTCAGGAAGCCGGGAGGAGCCACTCAGCTGCTTTCCATCCTCGAGATGCCGCCCACATTCAGGGTGTCTTCCCTCCTCGGTGTCTAACCCTGAAACACTCCTATTGACAGTCAGTGTGCTATCCATCACAGGCCCATGATCTCTCATTACCTCTGTGATTTTTTGCAGTCCGTCCTTGATGTTAAATGCCTTTCTCCCTGTCCATCCTTGTCCTCTGCGGGCTCTCCCACAAGATACTTCCATGGCCTCTCAGGTCACTGCATGATAACACAGTCTCCATTCCTCACATCTGACTTTGTTATATATACTATCTACCTTAAACTCCCTGAGTGCAGAAAGAGACAGGTCTTGGAGTTTTCAGGTTCTAGTGTATGGTTTTATGTGTATTTGCATGTCAAAATGAAATCTAGAAGCTGAAAGTAGGGACCTCACCTGCTAGCCCATACATACATATTTGCTACCCCTGATCCTACACTTACTTCAAACAGCTAAGGCATTTCCTTCCCTGGCCCAGGAAAAAGCAGACAATCCCAAGGTACTTGTTTCATAGAAGTGTAAATCTCATGACAGAGAAAATGGCCCCAAAATTAGAGCTTTTGTTGTGAATCACATAGTCTTATGAGATTCAAAAATAAATAAATAAATTTTAAAAATAAAATAAATGAAAGAAAAAGAAACCGGTCATATTCATCACCTTTACTATAGGACAAAAACAAATCTCAGAGACTTGTGGCTGAAACCTACTTATGGGATTGGGTGTTGTTGGTCCATTGATGGAAGGAAGGCACACCTCTATGGGACTTGAAGCCAATGAGAGAATCAAAATCACTAGTGGAAACCAGTGGAACCATTTAAAGCTATGTCTCCAATTTCACATTGTGACACTGATGTGTTATGGCCCACCCACACAGATTCCAATGGCTAAAGCCACTTTTGTCACTAAAGCTTAAGCTGGTGCAGTCATCTCTGCCTTCATAGGCATCTGGCATAGTGATGGGCAGCAGTGGAGATGGCTCATTCCAAATAAGAATACAATCTGGGGCCAGCAAGATGGCTCTAGATAAAGTGCTTGGCCACGGAGCCCACTAACTCTGGTACCTGCATAATAAAAGCCAGGGGCCCGTGACTTGCTTCAGTAATCCCAGCATCCCTGTGGTGAGATTTGGAGCAGAAACAGGAGAACCCCCCATGAGTTCTCAGGCCAGCTGAACTGGAGTGTGCACCACAGTAGTGGAAACAAGGAAGAAGGTGCCACAAGGTGGAAGGTGAGAAGCAACTCCCCAAAACTGTCCTCTGACCTCCACAGCAGGTCTGCATCCTGCATGGAGGAATAGTAACCATAATAAATTTTTAAGAGTATAACCTGACACAAATATAGGCAGTCAGTCTTGATGCTTAGAGGTGTTGGTATAAACCTCAAGAAAGACCTCGTGTCTGCTCCCCACCCCCAAACAAGAAGTTTCTGTGGTTGCCTGGGAAGGAACTGTGGGCACAGAAGCAGCGGAACTCACCCACAGACCTTGAGCTCTACGTCCCAGACACCTGAGCCTACACAACAGGAAGATGCAAGTGGAAGCTGAGGTAAGCCTTGACTCAAGCTTAGTGATTGGTCATGAAAAACAAGAATGTCTCCCGTTGGGCAGTGGTGGTGAACAAGAATGTCTCCCGTTGGGCAGTGGTGGCGCACGCCTTTAATCCCAGCACTTGGGAGGCAGAGGCAGGCAGATTTCTGAGTTTGAGGCCAGCCTGGTCTACAGGGTGAGTTCCAGGACAGCCAGGGCCACACAGAGAAACCCTGTCTCGAAAAACTGAAGAGGAAGAAGAAGGAGGAGGAGGAGGAGGAGGAGGAGGTCCCCAAACTTACTTCTTTAGCACTTGCAGCCTTAAAACCTATTCATAGTAATTGCAAGAAGCAATAGATAGCCCATGACCTTACAGCTTAGAGTGAGGGAAGGACAAAGATGAAGGTAGAGATCAGTCACCCCAAAGCAGTGGGCAAGATGTAAACTGTTGGGGCCAGAGTCAGTGGAGTGCAAGATTGTACCTAAGAACCCACTAAAATCCCTCTCCCTGCTGCCTGTTTTCCACCCTGCTCCTGCCCCTCTCAAATGATGCCAAGCTCTCCTCAGGGGAGCAAAGGAAGCAGATGATTTGGAAGAGATTACTCTTGACCACAGTTGTCTTGAGTGAAAAAGAGATTTGTGAGGAAGAAAAGCACATGGAGAGTGGCTACAGTAAGGTTTTCTCCAGAGGAAGAACAGGCTCTCAGCATAAGACCCATTACATTTTTGTGTCTTTGAGCTATGGTTGTACTATTATTCCAGGCTGACCTGAACCTTCTGAGTGGTGAGATCACAGGCATGTACCACCATGTCCAATTCAATTATAAAGAAGGAAGAGAAGGAGAAGAGGAGGAAAAATTTCACAAATCCTCGAATTCATTAGCTGATAGAGCCCAAGCAACATGTTTGCATGGCCACAGTTAACTGAATAATGACTATCATTCAACAAATGCATGGATGAACAAGGAATGTCTGTCCCTCTATTCTTGAATAAGATTACAGTGTCTGACAGTTTTACTTGACAAAAAGTTCTCTCTTAATGTAACTACTATATAGGAAATATTGAACCTATCAGGAGAAAACTCCAATCATAAAGTTAAAGGATCCGAAGAGAAGGCTCAGCAGATAAGAGCATCTGCTGCTTTTGCAGAGGACCAGTGTCCACTTCCCAGACCCAGGGGTTGGTGCCCAATCATCTGTAATTCCAGTTCTAGAGAATCCAGTGCCCTATTCTGGCTCCTCAGGAACTAAGCATGCATGGGATGCACCTACTTTTGTACAGGTAAAGCATGCCTACTTACGTGGGGTGACACGGGCAATCAAGGTCATTATCATCTACATGACCAGTTCAAAGCTAGCCTTGGCTACATGAGAAGCTGTCTCAAAGTATAACAGAGAGAGAATTATTTTCATTATATAAAATTATATACATCAAAAATCTACCGTGTTGGTTTGTTTACCAAGAATATAAGTGTAACATACTTTAGGTGGCTTCACTTGACTTGAGCTTTTGTGGTGTCTATGTTCATGTGGACACGTGATAAGAAGAGAAGAGACGCCAGGCGGTGGTGGCACACACCTTTAATCCCAGCACTTGGGAGGCAGAGGCAGGTAGATTTCTGAGTTCAAGGCCAGCCTGATCTACAGAGTGAGTTCCAGGACAGCCAGGGCTACACAGAGAAACCCTGTCTTGAAAAACCAAAAAAAAAAAAAAAGAAGAAGAAGAAGAAGAAGAAGAAGAAGAAGAAGAAGAAGAAGAAGAAGAAGAAGAAGAAGAAGAGGAAGAGAAGAGAGATGTGTGATCTCCAAAGGCTGGTGCATAAATCAGGTCAACTTCTCTTATGAGGAAATTTGCATGGAGTCTTGAGACGCTGCTTTTAGACACACTTCTTCCTTTACAGTAATAGCAACACGATTGAGACCAAAAGTCTCAACTCAACAAGGCAGTCCCTCAAGGGTCTTCAGAACATTAAAAAAAAAAAAGTGTGGGAGCGGGGACAGTAGCAAAATGTCGGCAGCAGAGATACATTTCAGCTACTTTTCATTCCTCTTATTAAAAGCTGGATCGTATAGGAAGCAAAGCTTGGGCTGTAGCCAGTTACCACACTGAGATGCCCTCCCAGGCTCCAAATATAATTGAGAATGGAGACAAACCAACCATAGCTAAAGCCCTGTGTGGCATAGTCAGGATGAGACTGCAGCAGCTGACAGGACTCTGGGACACAGGAAGTTGACGAGTATGCCCTGTTCATAAACTAACAAGCCCAGACTTGCTCTCAAATCTGTAGAGAAAATGCTGGCACTGGAATCCAAATGTATAATAAGGAAGAGAAGGAGGAGGGAGAGGAGGAGGAGGAGGATCCAGAGCAGAAGTGAAGCCAGGAGATCTCTGACAGTGAAGTCCCCACTACTGTGATCCCCCACAGAAGAACCAAAGAGGGGAAAGCAAAAAGATTGTTACCAACCCACCCTGCTGAGTCAACCCTGAAGATTCAACTCATGAGTACAAGAAAAGGCAGCACACACCTTTAGTCCCAGAACTTGGGAGCTAGAAGCAGGAAGATCTCTGTTAGTTTAAGGCTGGCTTGGTCAACATTGTAAGTCCCAAAACAGCCTGGGATATATAGAGAGCTCCTGTCTCAGAAAGAGAGAGAGAGAGAGAGAGAGAGAGAGAGAGAGAGAGAGAGAGAGA
>JADRCD010157969.1:0-24875 GCA_019843815.1 Montemys delectorum
GCATAAGTTTTTATCTCTTGCTAGGTGTGGTGGCACATGCAGGCAGAAATATGTGGTCTACACAGCTAGTTCCTCTAAGACAGGGTTTCTCTGTATAGCCCTGGCTGACCTGGAACTTGCTGTGTAGACCACAGAGATCTGCCTGCATGTGCCACCACACCTAGCAAGAGATAAAAACTTATGCCTAGATTCTCTTAGTTCATGTCTACCATTTAAAAAGTCATGAGCCGGGTGGTGGTGGTGCACAGCTTTAATCCCAGCACTTGGGAGGCAGAGGCAGGTGGATTTCTGAGTTCGAGGCCAGCCTGGTCTACAGAGTAAGTTCCAGGACAGCCAGGGCTATACAGAGAAACCCTGTCTTGAAAAACAAAAAATAAAAAAACCAAAAAACCAAAGTCATGAACCTCATTCATTTGAGCCACATCTTTTTTTAATAATATAAAAATCAATCATAGTTGCTAGTTACAAAGTGCTAACTAGAAGGTACTTAACTCTACAGGGAAGATGGACCCACATCCAACAAAGAAACAGTACAAAGCAAAACAAGCAGCCACCCAGCAAGCCTCCGATACAAGTCTACTGACTGTCTCGCACAGAGCAAGGAGCCCGAAGGGGGGTCACAGCAGTGTGATGGATGTCAGGGAAATGACAGAGAGCTGCTCTGAAAGATTTGTACAAAGACAAAAGAATATGCCAGCTGGGTAAGTCAGAGTTAATATTAACATCTTCTCCTGCCCATGAGACCACCTGCTCACATACCTGTCAGGAAGGCAAAGCCAGCCAGAAGTCCCAGCCTCTTCTGTTCTGTCTCACGGCTATGAGGTGTTGCCATCAGCCAAACCATCAAGGCCAAGGAGCCCAGGGCAGAGAGTAGGCCAGCCTGTGGGAGCCAGCCAAAACCAAGTAGTTGAAAGACTCACATTTACATGTTTAAAGACTCCTCTGACATTTCTAACATCTGCTTCTTCATCTAGAGGCAGAGGAAAGGGCAGTATGTTCTTAGTGTGAGGGGCGGGGAAACCAGAAGACCTGGAGCTGAGGCCTAGGACCATGGTGGACACCAAAGGCTCTTTGAGGTCCATCAATTACAGAACTACTCAAGTCAAACCGAGGAGTGCTGGACAGACATGCCTCTGTCACGAGGAGAAATGACCCCTCTTGTCCACCCTGGCCTGCGCAGTTTGATCCCCAGGGCTCAGCAGTAAAAGGAAGAAGCTCGCACAGTGGTCCACACAGGGCTGTGTGGGCACATGGGCACACCCTCATGGCTGATGGATTATGAAGACAGGTGGGTGGGTGGGTGGGTGTTCTTGGGGTCCTGCGGCCTCTCTGTGGTACTGGCATCACAGGTACACACACTACTGTCTGCCTTCTAGGGTTAAAAATCGCTCAGCTACTTTTGAATTTCCTACAGTAAACATTAAATTTGTTGACGAAAATCATTTTTTTAAAAGGAAACCCTGCCCACAGGTATTAGGACGACTCACTGAGATGATGAGCGGCCCTGAAGGTCCTGCTCTGTTCTCACTGCTGAGAGCAGCTCTAAGTCCAAGAGGACTGAAGGAGGAAGAGGTGCCTGCTGTCCTCTGGCCACACAGTTACAAATGGTCAATGCACAGCCTTGCTGTGTGTGTTTCTCTCTAAGGACACTTATTTGCCATATATTGTTGATTCCCAGAGCGGATTAAGACAATCATACTTTCTCCCTGAAGTAAATCAACCATCATGCTAGACAGCACTTCAGCACCATGTTGTGTTTGGCAAAATCAGCAACAAAAACAGGTCATGGTGCTGTACAACTTTAATTGCAACACTTGGGAGGGAGAAGCAGACGGAACTTCCAGCCAGGACTACCTAAGAGGCAGCTTATCTAAGAGTATACACCAGGCTGGTGTGCAGCTCAGTGGTAGAAGCATGGGTGAAGCCCTGGGTTCAATTCCCAGCACATGAAAAAGCACAAAGGGGCACTAAGCCTGGGAAAGAAACATGTGAGCGAAGCATGCTCCGAGCGGCCACTGGGCACGATGCTTTACATGTTTGCAAACAGTGCAGAGCAGCGATCTGAGAGGATTCGAACCCTCAAATTCAAAGTCAGTTTTTTTGAGATCGGACTGCCATTTTACATTACTTCAAACAACACACAACAAGAAAACAAACCAACCTATAACTTGCTTTGAACTCAAGGATCAAAGCCTGCCTAGAGTCATTTTTTCATATAATCCTTGGCAGGAGACGCCTGAGCAAAAAGACAGTCCATGACAGGGGCAGGTGCCAACATAAAGGCACCTCTGTACCTATATTAAAACAGGCGCTCTGAGGCCCGGGCTGCTAGCAAGCTTCAAACGTCTTGGTTAGTCTTTTTTTTTTTTTTTTTTGGTTTTTCCGAGACAGGGTTTCTCTGTATAGCCCTGGCTGTCCTGGAACTCACTCTGTAGACCAGGCTGGCCTCGAATTCAGAAATCCGCCTGCCTCTGCCTCCCAAGTGCTAGGATTAAAGGTGTGCGCCACCACTGCCCAGCTTTGGTTATTCTTTAAAACTAAAAAATGTGCTTTCTACTTCTGCCGCTCAAACCCAAACTCTCCTCAGTAAGACAGAGTGAGTCGTTGAAGGTTTCCATCAGGCATGAAGTCAAATCTCTACAAGTCCCAATCTTGCCTCTTCTGACAACTAACTGTACAACTGGTTCCAAGTATTCCACAGTTGCTGAGGCAACAAAGGAAAAGGCGGGCCAGCACCTTGGCACTCCTTCAGTTCAAGCTAAGGATGGGGTCTTGTACATTAGCCAACATCAGCCATATACCTTCAGGGCCAAGTGCCCAGTGGAAGAGACTGCTGAGTTCAGTGAGTGTCTAGAGGCAAACAGTTACCAGTAAACTCAAATGGTTTAATAATGTTCTGAATTCCCGGCTGGCTGAGTTCTGAAATCAAACTATTGATAAAGATATTAAAGAGGGGCACAGGAATAGGCTACCCTATGAGAGTCTGTGCTGTTGTACCCACAGAAAAAAACTGAATGAATAAATGAAACAAACTTACCTGGATGAAGTGTGTGACCACATGGACATAGGCCCCTGCCGCCGCCACGAACATGCATAGTGCAAAACTGGCATAGACCTTCTTCAGGTGCTGCTGTGTCGAGGGGGTTCTAGGAAAGCGTGTTCATATAATACATCATTTCTGGATGGATGCAAGTAAGCTACAATTATTTCTATCTTTCCTTTGCCAGAGGAATAAATGAAAGTTATATTATGGACAGGTTGAGATTCTTTGGGAAGAACATATTATAATATATATTAAAAAAAGTTTGGAAAACGAGTTAACAGAATTTTTTTTTTTTTGGTTTTTCGCGACAGGGTTTCTGTGTAGCCTTGGCTGTCCTGGAACTCACTCTGTAGACCAGGCTGGCCTCGAACTAAGAAATCCACCTGCCTCTGCCTCCCAAGTGCTGGGATTAAAGGCGTGCGCCACCACTACCCAGCCCCAGAATTTTTAAATGCCCTAGAAGAGCCCAAATCCAAAACACATGAGCACTGAGTAACCAAACCAGAACCAATGACTTGCCAGAGACTACACTTGACCACTTATGCTAGGCCTCTCTGGACCTGGCCAGTTTATTACTGATGCATATAAAAGAAACTAGGTCTGACCAGAAAGGCAAGGGCTACAGGAAGGTTAAAGCACTTACATGTGGGAAAATTTTAAGAGGGCATCAAAGTTGATCTTCCGATCAAATATATTCATGGCTCCAAAGTCTGTTTATCACGGCCTCCGCTGGGAAGAAAGAAAAGCTCATTTATAGATATGAGGACATGTAAGAGCACAGGTGCCTTTCTTATTTAAAAAAACAAAACAAAAACAAAAAAGTATATAAGTTTTGAAAAATTAAAAGTTCTTTTACTTTTAGAGAGATGTTTCATATGATTTCTAAAGAACAAATTCATTCTTGAAAATGACAGTTTATGAGAGAAATTTTCAATTAGCAATCTAGTTAAAGGAACCTACTACCATCGGGGTGCTCTTTTTATTGTTTCTGATTTTTATTCTTTGAGTGTGGGGGGTCCACATGAGTGAGTGTGATCAGAGGTCAACTTCTAGGAGTGAGTGCTCACCTTCCACAGCCAACACTGTGTGTCAAGGGCTGAACTCAAGGCTGGAACAGCTAAGGGCTCCCATAGCCTTGGAACAATTATGCCATCGCTTCAAGATACTAGAGAACGCGCTCAAAAAAGGAACCTTAAAGATTAAGGGCATTTACTTATTCATTTCAGACACGGTCTCACTCTATAGTCCTAGCTGGCCTAATGTTATTGTTTTATTTTATGGATGTGTGTGTGTGTGTGTGTGTGTGCGTGCACATATGAATAATGCATGTATGTATGCATATATGTATATGTACGTGTACACACACACACACACACAAATACATGAGCATATGAGCACCACATGCACATAGTGTCCAAGGAAGCCGAAAGAGGGTATGTGATTACAGGGAATTGCAGTTAAAGGAGATTATGAGTCACCTGATCTGGGTGCTGGTAACCAGACGGAGCCTCTGTAAGAGCTGCAAGTCTCTTAGCTGCTCACTCCAAACCTTTCTGTTTGTTTGTTTAAGACAGGATCTTACTAGAGGCTCGGACTAGACTGGATCTTGCTATGTAGACCAGGCTGGTCTTGAACTCAGCTCTGCCTGTCTCAGCCTCCCAAGTGCTGGGTTTAAAGGTGTGCCCCCACCATGCCTGGCTTCCTTGGACTCTTTCTTATAGAAAGACTGTATTCACATACATACCCCCTTATAGTCTTTGTGTGTATCTGTGTGTGTGTGCGGCTGTGGACCCGTGCTTGCCACGCTGAGGTCAGAGGATGGCGGCCTTGGGCCTCACCTCCACTAGGAGACAGTCATTTTGTTCTCACTACTATATTCAACAGGCTAGCTGGCCTGTGAGCTTCTAGGGATTTTCTTGTCTTTGCCTTACTATCTCCCCGACCGTGCTTGACTTCTACATAGTTCTGAGAACTTAACGTTTTCTTGGGAAACATTAGCCACTGAGCCAGCTCTTCAGCGCACTTGACAGTCTCCCCTTAGCGTTCCTAAGTGTTCATGTCTACATTTCCCCTCCTCTACACAGAGCAATATTTAACATAAGGACTTAAATGTTTCCTAAGTGGTATGCACAATGCTCTAATATTTAAGTGTATATATCCTGAAAACTCATCAAAACCAGAGAATGATGATGCCGTGTTATCCCTGAGTACAAACTTTATTCCAGTTTTCCCAACAGTCCCAACATTAGACGGCACTTCAGCATTAAAGCAGGGCATCTACTACCCCCTTCTCACTGTGACCCTTGGGGAGCCAAACATGTGGGCAGTGTAACCGCTTCCCCCATCACCCCAGAAATTTAAGAGCAAACCAAATCCCCACTGAACCACATCCAGGTTACATCACGCCAATACCATAAAGCTAGCTTAAACGTTGTTCCTTCTCTCTCTCATGCAATCCCAAACAAGTCTACACAATCAGATCCAATCAAGAGCTTTTATCTTTTCGAAATATACCTGACTCCAGTTCTTACTAAACACACAATGCCCATTCTATTCCTAATCTGCCAAAAAGGGGGAGGGGGAAGGGGGAGAACCATTAACCAGCAATCAAAGTTACGATCCTCAAGTCAACCTGTGAGGAATCGTGGAGCAGCCTAACAGTTCTGTGAGTCAGCACACCAAAGCTCTCCTCCCTCACAGGAAATCATCACAAGTGCTACGGCTGGCTTTCTTATCACAGCCTTGCTTACCTTGACTCTTAATTCAGTTTCTAAGAACAGAGCTGGAGAAGCGGCAAACCTACTCCAGCTGCTGCTCTCCTCTCCAAGTCAGCAGCCTCTGCCCTCTTGATCCAGATGGTGCAACTCTTGCAGGCTGTTGCGAGGCCAAGCAGTCTTCCACAAGCACAATGAGTTCACTCCCCAGAGCGCACACTTACAGGACAGTACAATCCAGCGACTGGAAAGTGTAAGGGCTCCCATTAACACTGCTAATGGCATCCCCAGGGAGAACCTGCAACCTACAGTCAAGGCGCTCAGCTCTCACAGTCCAAGTGCTAACATACATCTTGCTTCCAATTTCAAGCACCAACGGGGGAGGGGACCTAAGATTCCCAGGGGATTGTTAGTCAGAAAGGGGCAATACTCATGTAATCAGACCCCTCTGAGGGGAAACTGACAGAGAGCACAAAGAACCCTTCTTTCCCAGTCTGCTCTCTGACATGATCCACAAGGTACTGCCTGCCTCTTTCTGGGGCTTTCAGTTGATAAAACAAAGAAAAAAGAAAAAGAAAAAAAAAAAAAAGACAGGGTCTGGAGAGGGTTTGGCAGGTAAGAGCACTGGCTGCTCTTGCCCAGGCCCAGGCCCAGGCCCAGGCCCACGACGGCTTTTAGCTGTAAGCCCAGTTCCAGGGGATGCAATGCCCTCTGTCTTCTACACCCTGAGAGCACCAGACATTTGCACACACAACACTCACACAGTTGGATGGAGAAGTCATGGGTAAGGACGAGGATGTCAAGTACCCAGTTTTACCTGACTTACTAAGTCATACACACCACCCTTCCCTCAGGCATCGAAGTGAAATGCAGTCTAACTATGCAGCCAAACTCTTCATCCTGAGTGTGGCAAGTGCTGGGACTGCATGTGTCACACCAGGGTAAAACTTCCACTGTTTGGTTTCACCACCTATTTCAACTTTAAAAACAACAACATGGTTTCTCTGTGTGTCCCTAGCTGTCCTGGAACTTGCTTTGTGTACCAGGCTAACCTCAAACTCAGAGATCCACTTGCCTGCCTGTGCCTACTGAGTGCTGGGATTAAAGGCACACACCATCATGTCCAGCCTACGTCAAAATTTAAGTGAAATATGTTAACTACAGCACGTTTAATATTGTTAGAGTGGTGGGAGGGCAATGAAGGTCTGAGAGATGGCTCACAGGTAAGAGCACTGGCTTTGCGGCCTAAGGACTGGCTTTCACCCCCAGGTCCCACAGTGAATGAAGAGTGCTGACTCGCAAGTCTTCCTCTGGCCTCCACATAAATGCTGGGTCATGTACACACCCATGGTCACACACAGTACGTACATACACACAATAATAAAACTCCTAAACTTTGTTTAAGTAGTAATGTATATACTTAATAAACATGTCATATTTCATTTTGGAAATGTAAAAATGGGGGAAAGCAGGTCTCAGAAAGGAATGTAATTTTGCTCCAGAGTTGTTCCAAATTATCAAGAATAAAAGTATAAACAGAGATAAAATGCTCCCTCAAGGTTATGTTTCTGTTTTTGAGACAGAGTCTTACTATGTAGCCCTGGCTAGCCTGGTACTTAAAAAAGAAACTCAACTGCTTTTGCCTTCAAGGTGCATTGCCCTGACCTATACACTTAAGAAACACTGGACCGGAGCACGGCTCACTTGCCTTAGCACAAGTGAAGTCCTAGGTTCAATCCCACATATTACAAAAATAATCACTATCCCAGTGTATTGTTGTTCAAAATGCCCCCAAATTCACCATAGTATGTCTGATATACAACTGAGACCATTACAGAAACCAACAACTCAGGTACGGTGGCACAGCTCTGTAATATCAGCACTTGGGAGACAAAGCCAGGATAAATTTAACTTTGAGGGATAACCTGGGCTAAATAGCGAAGCTTAGTCTTAAAAAAGAAAATTACTGATCTGTCTCATCATAAGCTCTAATTTGTACAGAAACCTAGAAACAGATCTCTGGTTTTAGAAAAAACTCAAGTCTTGAGATTATTTACACAAAATTAAATGGCAGTCCCTCCTGGGGTGATGGGAAAGTTGCTTACACTGCATGTATAAGAAAAGAAATGTTCAAGTATTTTAGTTACAAACAAAACTCCTTGACTATATGCCTCATTTTATGCCTGTTATCCTTTATTTTGGGGAGGTAGGGTTTCAAGACACAGGGTTTCTCTGTATAGCCCTGGCTGTCCTGGAACTCACTCTGTAGACCAGGCTGGCCTCAAACTCAGAAATCCGCCTGCCTCTGCCTCCCAAGTGCTGGGATTAAAGGCGTGCGGCGCCACCGCCCGGCTTTATGCCTCTATCTTTAAGGCAGCAGGAACTCCACATATTAACAGAATCTATCAAATTCTGTCATGCACATTGCTACAGCTTTGCTGAAGTGTCACCAAAACTGTGGTTAACAGGGCCAGCCTCTTGCCAACGCCACCCCAAATTACACAACAAAAAGCAAGAGCTGGGAGAAACACACCATTCATTAATCCTGGCATTCGGGAAGGATGAAGAGTGAATAGGACAGGAGGTTCAGCAATGTCCTGGGTTTCATAGCTGAGACTTACTAAAAACAAAACCACCCCCAGCCTAAGGGAATGGCTCAGTGACAGGTCACTTGCCTAATGTGATCAAGGCTGGCCCTACATTCTACTACCAGCATTCAAACGCACACAGACGCATGCAAGCACAACAAAACCTTCCAAGTTTACCTCACAGCTGCACCAAGGAAAGTCCATGTGTTTCCGTGACCTCCTCTTGCCTGGGGGATAAAGCCTATCTGGTCTTGTTAAATCCCTTGTTTCCATCCCAGGTACCCTTCTTACTCTTGTCCTAAAACAAAAGATTATTACCTAAGAATTGCCATGCCTTCCAAGTGTGGACATATACAGAAAGCCTGAAGCACTGGACAGAAATTCAGTGTAGTGTGCTTTAAAGCACACAAAAGAGTGTGCCCACCACTGAACAAAAACTGTAATTTTATCATGAGGGCTTGGCAATACTTCTCTACAGGAGAAAGTGAAATTAAATAGAGAGGAAGTGTGAGAAAACAAGCTGAAATGTGAAGGAACTTGATAAAACCCACTTCTAGTTAGAACTCCCTTTGTGTGAGTGGCATGCCTTCTCTCTAACACAATCTCACTGTACCTCTTGCCCTAGAGGGCATTAGGTGCTCTGAGACAGCCTCGTAACTCCTAAGTGGTAAGCCAAGCCACTGTGGTGGAGTTTGTTAAAGTGCATTATTAGCTTGATGCTTTTCTTGCTACCTTACAAAGTTGTCAATTTCAAGACAATCCAAGGTATCCAGTTTCAACGAAGGCTGGGCCTACATCTTAAGACAGTGGTTCTCAACCCTCCTAAGGCTGGGACCCTTTAACACAGTTCCTCATGCCGTGCTGACTGTCAGCCACAAAATTATTTTTGTTGCTAGTTTGTAACTGTAATTTTGCTACTGTTATGAATCATAATATAAATACCTAATATGTAGGATATCTGCTTTGTGATGCCAGTAAAAGGGTCGTTCAACCTCAGGTTGAGCGCTGCTGTCCCAGGAGGCCCAAAGTACTAGAGCTCTTACTGGAGTCAAAAATCCCAGGGTTAGGCTACCACTGGATTCACCTCTGGAGACGGCTGCCTCAGAACCAAGACGGCCGTTACTGAAGAAACGCCTACCACTTGCAATTTTTTTGAGACAGGGTCTCTTCTCTATAGCCCTGGCCATTCTAAAACTCATAGAACAGGTTGGCCTTGAACTCATGGAGACCGGACTGCCTCTGCCTCCAGAGTTCTGGGATCAAAGGGGTGTTCACCACTTCGCTTGGCTCAAATTGATCCAACTCTGAAACTCCTGAACCTCCTTCTCTAAAACCATAACCCTTTGGCAGCAGTGAAGCATAAGAAGGTTTCAATGGCCGGGCAGTGGTGGCGCACACCTTTAATCCCAGCACTTGGGAGGCAGAAGCAGGCGGATTTCTGAGTTTGAGGCCAGCCTGGTCTACAGCGTGAGTTCCAGGATAGTCAGGGCTACACAGAGAAACCCTGTCTCGAAGAAAACAAAACAAAAAACAACAACAACAAAAAAGGTTTCAATGTCCTAAATACATAATTCTCCATCAGAAACCAGCAGTCCCTCCCTCACTCTTTACCCCCTCAAAAGAACAAGTGTGAATTAGAAACAAGAGACCTGGGACTTGAAGATTTATTTACTTTTATGTCCACTGGTATTTTCCCTGCCTCTGAGCCAGGGGGCCATCTGCCACAGAACTGGAGTTAGAGACAGTTATGAGCTGCCACATGAGAAGAGCACTGCTCTTAACCACTGAGCCAAGCCCTACGCCCAACAATTTCAGGACACCGTTGTTCCTCAGCTAGCTCAGCAGATCCTACTTAGATGCAATCCTTTCTCTCTAGTCTTGAATAGTGTATTCAGGAAATGTGTACCACCATGAAATTCAGTTAGAAACTCAGGGAACAAGAGGGTGAACTAGAAGGCACCTGTGCCAGAGCCTACAGCCAAGCCACAGTACCAACACGTAGAAGAGAGAATGTCATGAGTTGTTGGTCCCCGAGGGAGATTAATACCCTTGGGTAGTTTATGAAATAAAATGAAACTTTTCAAGTCAATGCATTATCTCCAATGATAATAAGGATCTATCTGGGGGCTGGAGAGATGGCTCAGTGGTTAAGAGCACTGACTGCTCTTCTGAAGGTCCTGAGTTCAAATCCCAGCAACCACACGGTGGCTCACAACCATCCTTAATGAGATCTGATACCCTCTTCTGGGGTGTCTGAAGACAGACAGCTACAATGTGCTTACATATGATAAATAAATCTTTAAAAAAAAAAAAAAAAAAGGATCTGGGGCTGGCGAGATGGCTCAACGGGTAAGAGCACAGACTTCTCTTCTAAAGGTTCTGAGTTCGGATCCCAGCAACCACATGGTGGCTCACAACCACTCGTAATGAGATTGGACACCCTCTTCTGGTTCATCTGAAGACCGCTACAGTAAATTACACCAGAGCGAGCGGGGCCGGCAGAGGTCCTGAGTTCAATTCCCAGCAGCCACACACATGATAACTCACGGCCATCTGTACAGCTACAGTGTACTCATACACATAAAACAAAATTTTAAAAAATCTTTAAAAAAAAAAAAAAGGGTCTATCTGAACCCTTCTGGATATGCAGGAAGAGGGTTCAAGATAACCAATTAACAAAGCAGAAGGGGGTAAATAATTCACGGCCTACTATTAAGTGTGTAAAATGTCTGACTTGCTAGTTTAGATGTTAAATGTATACACCAAGATACAACAACTTTAGCCTCACGTTAAGTCCAAGAGGTTTTTCTTTTTCTTAATGGCAGTGTAATAGTGGTAACAGAACCAGATCTGGAGTTTCAAATCCTGCTTTTTCTACCACATAACTGTGAGAAAATAGTTTTAATCTCACTCCTCTCTTCAACTACAACACATGATTAACACCAGTTCTACTGACTCAATAAGAAACACATGGATGACTTCACTGCAGGGTACTAACCTGACACTAGTACAGATCCGACCAACACCAGAAAGTTAAAGCAGGGGAGTCAGGACCAGCTTCAGGTCTCCTGACCTTTCCGGTGCACCCACAACAGAAAAACTCCCCACAAGTTATGTCGGCTCCTCCCACAATATATTTTTTAGCATTTCTACCAAGACCATGAACTTTATCTGTAACAAGGAGGGAGAACTGGAAATGCTAAGTGTCTGAATTAATGTCTCCTTTTCCTAGTCGTTAGGAAAGCAAGGCTTCATTCAGATCGACAGGGAGAGCAGGATGCGGGTGCGGAACCTGATTTCCCCATGATGAATAATGGAAGAGGGAAACTGGATCTAAGTTACAGGCTGTGTTTCTAAAGGACTCCTGCCATCTTCTACCAAGGAAAACGGAGGGCTTGTTCCAGTTAAAGCAGAAAACAACTCAGACAATAAAGAAACCTCAAAGAAAACAAATGTAGCAATTTACTGACTTAAGGGTGTCCCAGAAGGCACGAACCGTGATTAAGCAATTCAGGGACTTCTTGAACCACACCTCCCTCTTAAGATGCCCACACAGGCGCAAGATAAACTACATCCAGATATTAATAAATAACTACAAAGCCTGCCACTGACCTTCAGTCTTATAAAACTCTTATCGGGCAGTCGGCCGTCTAAAGTGTTACACATTCACAGGTAGTTTGTGTAACTGGAGAGTCTCAAGTTCAAAGAGGTTTTGTTTGGCCAACAGAAGCCTGATTGGACAGGCAAAGCAACCTGGCCTGGCCCCAGACAGCTTGTTTTTGTTGTTGTTTAAAAAAGAAAAGAAAGAAACGAAGGCAGGCGAGCCAAAGCCTACTTATCAGAGTCAGTCAGTCCAAGGAAAACAGTGCCCATCGCCGCCCTTCCGGGGCAGACTTTGGGACTCACCCAGGGTTCAGGACCAAGCAATCAAGGCCACCTCACCCGTCCAGAGGTAACCAATCAGATCAGAGTGGGGTTGTTCCGTGGGGCTGGGGAGCCAGGCCAAGCCCGGGGCTTCTCACCTCGGCCTCTACCGTTGGCTTCTAAGTAACTAAGGAATCTCGAGTGTCATAGAGAAGTGTGACATCACCTGGCCCGCCGGGACAGGGCAGTCTGCCTACCCAAGCCCGACTCAAGTCCCCAACCCCGACGGCTCACCCAGGCGAGGCAGAGGAACCCGAGAAGGAGCAGCCGAGCAGCGATCGCGGGGTGGGGCGGCGTGACCACAACGACACAGCTTTCTCTTTCGTTTACCTCAAAGTCAGGAGTGGGGGACCTGCCCCGAATTCAAGCCCTGAACTCGGCTGGGGGGAAAGGGACGCAAGCGAGGGTCGCTCCGAGGCCTTCGCCACGGCGACAGGCCCAGCTGCCCGGGAGACCCCGCAGACTCGCCCCCGCCGGCGCTGCCGCGCACGCGCGGCCCTAGCTCCTCCGCGTCCCTCCCCACCCAGCTTCGATCTCGACGCAGAACAGGCCGGGCTCCCTAAGGAGCCGATGTGTCCGACAACCGAAGCCACGACCCACTCCCGCGCGTGCTCCTTCCGTACCCTTCACTCCGGGTTTGCCCGATCCTAGCTCCGCACGTACCTTCTCAGCCCGCCTCTCCGGAGCTCCCCTACTCTGCTAACACCGGATGTGCTCTGAGTCTCCGCCGCTCGGCGCTGGAAGTCTACCCACCTCCGCCCCCTGGGGAAGCCCCGCCCTCAGACCCGCCCAGGCGAGTTCTCATTGGCCTCTGGCCGCACGGCTGCCTGTCTGTCGTCTGCACGTTCACAAACAGCCGCCGGTTCCGTCAGAGTCATCGGCTAATACCCTTGTCAATCAAGACTGTGGCCACCAACCGGCACCTTCGCAATAGGCCTCCGCCTTCTTCCCCCACGGGAAGGATGGACGTTCGGCTGGCGACCCAGAGAGTAGGAAAAGTGAAGTGGGGCGTGTCAGGCGTAGAGTCGTGTGAGACTCCCCAGCCCCCATGGCACTAAAATCTCCCAGGATGCTGGTTTTAAGCTTCTCGTGGAATGGTGAAGAAGGAAAGCGAGGCAGTCCTCCCTGGGATCCTCTTGTTTGTTTTGTTTTTTGAGTCCTCTGGCCTGGCTGGCCTGGAACTCACTCTGTAGACCAGCCTCCCAAGTGCTGGGATTAAAGACGTACGCCACTGACGCCCGGAGACCTTTTAACGTTGATTATAATAACGCTTACGCTTCTGAGCACCTTTGAAGGTCCAGCCATTCTATAGGGACCAGGGATGCCGGCCTGGAGGGTCTGAGGCCACCTGATAGCCCTGGAGCCCCAAGCAAACTGGCTACAAAGACCACAACCCCTGCCTGGAAGTGGGTGGTTCTTTATAGTTATCGCGTGCCCTGCAAGTCAGGTGGAACAGGGCAGCAATCCTAACCAGCTCTGTAGAGACCTGGCCAAGGGCGGTCAAAGAGCAGGTGGTTCCCCGTCTCCCCACCCCCCTTAGGGCGTGTTCTTCCCTAGTCGGAGCATAACCAGTGCAAGAACTAGTAAGGAGCTGTGAAGACAAAATTTTAAAAGAAAAAAAAAAAAAAAACAGGAGGCTTTTTATTTTATTTTAAATTTTGCGGACTATGCTTTTAAAAATCGATTTCACAACTCATTAGAACTGTCTGAAATCACAGGTATAGAATGGGTTCCAGCTGGGGCCTGGGTGGTTGAGGACTGCATGCTGAAACAGGGCCCGGGAGGACTCCAGAGGGAGGCAGCGTGAGGAATGTGTAGAGTCAAGGTAGAGGACCATCTGAGCTTCTCAGCACTGCTTCCAGCAAAGCCCTTAGGACTGACCATGGTCTAGGCCAACTTTACTTTTACCTACACACTCAGGAGGTAGAGGCAGGCAGATCTCTGGTCTGAGACCAGCCTGGTCTACAGAGTTCCAGAACAGCCAGGGCTACACAGAGAAACCACAGAGAAACGGGGATGGGGGTAGGGATGGGGCGGGCCAGAGACAGGGAAACAGAGAGGAGGAGGTGGTGGTGGTGGTGGTAAGGTGGAGATGTGGGGGGAAGCAAGCGAGCTTGCATTCTGGAGGTAGCGGCAGGAGGATCTGAAGTTTCTAGACAGCCTGAACTAAGGACATTCTTTGTTCATCAGGATACTCTCTGCCAGATATAAATTAGTTATATAAATTAAATTAACAAATTTAAAAAAAAACCTGCCAGGTATGATGGCACAGATCCTTAAACCCAGCATTCAGGAGAGGGAGGGAGATCTCTGAGTATGAAGCCCTTTTGGTCTGTATGGTGAGACTCTATCCCCCTCCCCCCAAAAAAGCAAGAGTTTAAAAGAAAATTTTCTAAAAAAAGGAGAAAGAGGGACTGGAGGGATGGTTCAACAGTTGAAAGCACTGGTTGCTCTTCCATCGAACCTGGGTTCAGTTCCCAGCACCTGCTTAATAGCTCACAACTGTGTAACTACAGTACCAGGGGATCCAACATCCCTCACACAGACATACATGTAGTGATAATTTTGGAATTTCAGTTTCTTTAAAAAAAAAAAAACCAGAAATATTAAAAGTGTGTTTTTATTTTCGTCCCAGGTATGGGAAACGGGGCTGTCCACAGCAGCTGACTAGGAATCACCTCGGGCTCTGGCAGGGGCGTGGTTTTGCCAGCTACAGATAGTTTTTACCATTGTGTGACGTTTGGAATTCTGGGGACTTTTCAGAGGATATAAAAATGCTAGGGCCCCAGAAGGTTGGATTGTTATTCGTTGTTGGTTGGGGTTGGTTAAGTCATCGTTACCAAAGAAGAAAGGAGAAGAAGAAATTAGATAATGACAGTGAAGATCAAGCTTGGTCCCAGAAACTCGACCCCTAATCAGCAGGAAGCAGTCTAGCGATAACACAATTTCCTCTCCTCTCCATCTGGTTTCCTCTCTTACTAGTATTAGGGGGTCATGAGGGAGGGAAGGAGGGAAGAAAGAAGAGACCACAACATGGCAAGGGACAAGCTGCACATACATGCAGGCAGAGAACACCAATGCACATAAAGCTAAATAGAAATTATTTTGTAAAAAGGAAAAGACAGCCCTAATGTGGCCGTCTCTATCATTACTTTTGTCACACTAGTATTGCGAAGTTAAGAGGCATGAGGGACATTGCCAGTTTTTGGCCCACACTGATTACACAGCAGGATGTTTCTTGTTGGGAAAAACTAATCAAAATGAACAAAATATTTAAAATTAAACAAAGAAAAACTAACAAAACTGATTTTTCTAAGTCTATGTAGCTTAGGCTAGCCACAAATTCATCGAGTAACTCAGATTAGCTTTGGACTCAACCCACTTACCCTCACTTTCTGATTTCTGGGATTTCAGACACCGACAAACTCCACTCTGGGGTGCTTTTGAGACCTGCTCCGAAGTGCTAATTTGAAACACTGAGATGGAATAAATCAATACACCTTTCAAAAATAATCATTTCAGGCCAGGCACGATGGCACACGCCTTTAGTTCCAGTACATGTCAGGCAGAGGCAGGTAGATCTCTGAGTTCAAGGCCAGCCTGGTGTACATAATGAGTTCTAGGACAGCCAGAGCTACAGGGAGAACCCTGTCTTGAAAAACCAAAAAACAAAAAAACAAAGCAAACAATAAATCCATACACCAAAGCATGATTTAGTCAGGAAAATGGATGGCGGCCAAGTGTGGCAGTAATTCCAAACCCCGTGAGTTCCAGGTTAACTTAGTTTTAGTCAATTATTCTTGAAACAAAATCCCCAACGCTAGATTTTACCAAATGAAGAACAAGAGCCAGATACTGTGATGAAAGCCTGCTAGCTCAGAGGCAGAGAAAGCACCCAGCTTACCCTACTCCTCAACCACATCCCAGAAGGAAAAACCCTGTTCCCTCCCAACTGAATGCTCCTCCTTTCTACTTCCTGTTTGTCCATCGGTCCTCCTGATTCCTCTCACATCCCTATGGGTTTTTCCTATGTTCACTACCTGTCAACTGGTTGCTTGCTCTGCCTCTTGACCTATGGTTGATGTTTTTCAATCTGGTTTACAATAAACAGAAAGATCTTGGACTAAAGGTATGTGCTAGGGTTGAGCCACGCCACACTAGAGACAGGCTTTTCCAGTATAAGATCTCAGCGTTCACAGTATAAGATCTCAGCGTTCACAGTATAAGATCTCAGCGTTCACAGTATAAGCAGATATCGTGCAACAAGTCACTGTTCTATTGCTGTAAAGAGACACTGTGACCAAGTCAACTCTTGTAAAAGGAAGCCTAAACTGAGGGAGGGGCTTGCTTACAGTTCTAGGAGGTCAGTCCATGAACATCATGGTGGAAAGCAGATAGGTATAGAACTAGAGCAGTAGTTGAGAGCTTGACATGCTGATCCTCAGGGAGCAAGCAGAGAGACAGAGTCATGAGCTGGATCCTTTTAAGTCAATCATCGATCAAGAAAATGCATCACAGGCTTGCCCATCGGTCAATATAGCAGAAGCGTTTGGAGCACAAAAGGGTTCCTCCTTCCAAAATGACTATAGCTTGTGTCGGCCGACATAAAACTAGGCAGCAGAGCAGCATACTGAAAATCACTGAGTGTGTGTGTGTATACAGATAGATAGATAGATATGTGTCGGCCGATGTAAAACTAGCTAGGCAGCGGAGCAGCGGAGCAGTGTACTGCCTGCTCTTCCGAAGGTCCTGAGTTCAAATCCCAGCAATCACATGGTGGCTCACAACCATCTGTAATGGGATCTGATGCCCTCTTCTGGTGCGTCTGAAGACAGCTACAGTGTACTTATTTATAATAAGTAAATCTTTTAAAAATATATATACTTTGTAAACCTTATGCTATATACTATAAAGTATATATATTATATACTTTAAAGCAAAATACTCTTTGAGTACTGTGCTATAGTATCACAAAAAGTACTAAGACTACAAAAAGATCAATTGATAGGTCATATTATAACACTCATTTACATTTAGAGGGAAGTGTTCTGCTTTTACTTGAAAAATGTTCCCCAAAGGTTCACAGGTTTAAACACTTGGTTCTAAGCTGGCGGCGCTGCTCTAGGCAGCCGCAGAACTTTTAGGAAGTGGAGCCTCCATAGAAGAAGTGGTTTTCTGGAAAGTGGGTCATGAGTGTGGTAACCGGACCTCACTTCTAGTTCTCTCTCTCTTCTCTCTCCCTCTTCCTCTGAGTCTTTATCCCCCTACACTGTGAGGAAGTAAGGAGTCTTAGCCACATACTTCCACCCCCGTGGAGCCATCAGGCCACCGTGCCTTCCCCATTGTAAAAGGGCCCCAGATCTTACTTAACACAACCGACTCCGTGATGGAAGTGCCATTCAGGCAATAATCGGCAGGTAGACGGCACCACCTAAAAAAATGAAAACCAAGCCTAACCCAACAAAGTCCACAGTTCTGGGAAAGTCTCTAAGTGTGCTAACCTTGCTTTTTGGCCTCTGTAGTTCTGCTTCTGGCTAACTGTCATTAACTAAAGGATGGCAACCCAGGACATCTTCTTTTTGTGCTTTAAAGCTCATCCTGAGGAAGATTCAGTGCTAGAACTGGGATCTCAAACACCCAATGTGGTCGCCAGCTAGCTAGTAAAGGCTTCCTATTCTAGCCATTCAGCCCATGTCTGAAGCGTCTCTGTGGTGGCCGCCTCACAATACCCATGAGGGTGCTCTGCATCCTCTAAAGCTATGAGGCAAGGAAGATTCCTTCTCCCTTAAGTTGTCTTTAATGTAGTCTCTCAACAGAGATACAAAGTAACAGCTGGAGAATTGGTACCAAGAAATGTAACTGTTGCTGCTACCACTGTGGCCACGTGGCTCTTAAGACATTAGAGATGTTTTAGAGGTGGAATACGGAAGAGTTTGGTGCTGTGTTCTAGCAAAATCTTAAAATACTGTAAGGAGAGATTAATGGGTCTTTCTGGTAGGAGTTTGGGGAACCAGAATACAAAGAGAAATGTGCACACTGAAGGCCAGAACTTTTAAACTTAAGAAACAAGACTCTAACAGGAACATCTTAGAGGCCATTCATATTGTATTCTGGCAAAGAACATGACTACATTCTGCCTGTGTCCTGAACATTTGAATGAGGATAAATTTAAAAGTAATGGGCCAAGTTGAGGGGAGGAAATTTCAAAACGGCATGATAGCCACACTGCGGGTCTGTTACTGCTTGCCACTCTTACTCAAGAAACGGAAAATGGGTGTGGGGTAAGGAACGAAGCCTGACTGAATTTAAAGTTGCTGAGACAGGTCGTGGACAGAGCACTGTGCTTATTAACAAGATCAACATATTAAAGAGAAAGCCCTGGACTTTACTTTGTGACATTAAGTGTCTTGTCCCAACACAAAAACCCCAGGATATAGAAATGCAAATTCAGGGCTGGCAAGATGGCTCAGCACTGACTACTCTTCCAAAGGTCTTGAGTTCAAATTCCAGTAACCACATGGTGGCTCACAACCACCCGTAATGAGATCTGACTCCCTCTTCTGGTGTGTGTGAAGACAGCTACAGTGTACTCACATATCGAGCAGAGGTCTTGAGTTCAGTTCCCAGCAATCATGCTCACAACCATCTGTACAGCTACAGTGTACTCATATACATAAAATAAATAAATCTTTAAAAAAAAAAAAAAAAAAGAGCCGGGCAGAGCCAGGTAGTAGTGGCGCACGCCTTTAATCCCAGCACTTGGGAGGCAGAGGAAAGTGGATTTCTGAGTTCGAGGTCTACAGAGTGAGTTCCAGGACAGCCAGGGCTATACAGAGAAACCTGTCTCGAAAAACCACAAAAAAAAAAAAAAAAAAAAAAAAAAATGTACAGAGCCGTTAGGGTACTGTGGTGGTTTAAATATGCTTGGCCCAGGGAGTGGCACAGTTACAGAGAGTGACTTTGTTGGAGTAAGTGTGGCCCCCTTGGAGGAAAGGGTGTCACCATAGGGGTGCCCTCTTCCTGGCTGCCTGCAAGCCTGTGTTCTGCTATTGCCTGCAGATAAAGATGTAGAACTCTCAACTCATCCTCTGCCTTGTCATGATTGCCATGCCTTGATGATAATGAACCTGTAAGCCAGACCCAATTAAATGTTGTCCTTATAAGAGTTGCCTTGGGGGCTGGAGAGATGGCTCAGCGGTTAAGAGCACTGACTGCTCCTCCAGAGGTCCTGAGTACAATTCTCAGCAACCACATGGCGGCTCATCTGATCCCATCTGTAATGGGATCTGGCGCCCTCTTCTGGCAGGTCTGAGGGAGCAACAGTGTGTTCACGTACATAAAATAAACTTTAAAAAAATTTTAAGAAGAGAGTTTCTTCACAGCTAGGGAAACCCTAACTAAGACAGGCACTCATGCTAGAAAATGACTCAGTGCATGAGACAGGAGTTTGACTTCTGTGGGAAAGGAGGGAGAAGGACCCTTCATGAAAACTATGTTTCTCACATGTGTTAGAGTGACAATAGACAATGGGGTTAAAAGAAACATGTTACAATGATGAATCCAGAAAATTAAAGATGAGAAAGGAAGAATGCACAGGTAGGTGTGAAGTCATATGTAAAACTTCTAAAAAGCAAGGCCAGTGTTTGGCAGGATGGGTGGCTAGCTTTTATGAGACTTCCCTGGGAGGGCACTGTTCTTTTACATACTCTTGCCCCACCTGTATCAAGCTGTGACAGACTAATGATTGATTCTAAGAAAGCTTCAGGAAGGAGATCCCAGGCCACCATAGACAAGGAATTAACTAGGGTCAATTAAAACTGTGCTGGGCGTGGTGGCACACACTTTTGATCCCAGCACTCAGGAGACAGAGGCTATTTACAGAGAGATAGAATCCAGTATGGGTTTCCTTCATATTTCAGTTTGATTGTTGAGCCTTAAGTAATTTAGGAGATCTAAAGTTATAAGGTAAGTCAGTGAGGTAGCTCAGTGAGTTAAGGTGCTTGCCAATGACTAAAAAAAGCTGGGTTAGTCCTTGGAACCCAAATGGAGGAAGGGAAGAATAGGCTCATGCAGGCTGTCCTCTGACCTCATCTCTCACGCCATGGCACATAAAGGCGCACACACACACACACACACACACACACACTCACACACACACAATACATTAATTAATTAATTAATTAATTAAAAACAAAAACCCTCATAAGACTAAATCTCCTTTTTTTTGTTAAAGAAACATTTATTTTATTTATGTAAGTACACTGTCACTGTCTTCAGACACCCCAGAAGAGGGCATCAGATCTCATTACAGATGGTTGTGAGCCACCATGTGGTTGCTGGGATTTGAACTCAGGACCTCTGGAGAAGCAGTCAGTGTTCTCAGCCACTGAGCCATCTCACCAAACTAAAGCTCCTTCTTTGTTTGTCCATACCATCGCCTATTTTTAGGCTCCTAGTCTAGCTGCTAATATCAAGCTGAATTTATATATGTCACTCCTCATAGGCACCTGGAAGTTGTTCTTCAGAAATCATGAAAACATCCTTAGGATGTGGTCCAAGGAAACTGTGGCTTTAGAGGAGAAGGATCCAGGGAATGCGATCATCCAGACTGCTCTGAAAACTCTTCATGTGCAAATAACCAGGCTAGAGTTAGGCTTCACTTGTAGATCCACACGAACACAACCATCGTCATTCATTTGCCTGGGCTAGGGGTTGCCACCTAGCCTAGTGGCAGACATGGGATGGTTGAGTGAGAAAACCCGGTGCTGGAATTGGGACAGGCAAACTAAAACAAGTGTCCATCCTAAACTCAGGATGGAGTCTTGAAGAGAGACAGGCCAGAAAAGAGGACAGGAGAAATCTGTCTTCTGAGCTTCTCCCACATAAATGAATTTGGAGGAAAACCTGCTGAGTTTTTCATTATTCCAGAGAGCTCAGACCTGAATTACGAGAAGCAAAAATTACAGACTTTGGAAAGCCTCCTAAGCTCTGTAACTTGAGACCCTGTTTCCTATTAGTGAGCAGTGTTCTAGCCTAGTGATTACAGGTTGCTTTTAGGTCTGGAATGGGGCTCTGTGCCCACAGTCCCAGTCACTTAGGGTGTTGAGGCAGAGGGTCACTTGGATCTACAAGACCAAGCCTGTGCATAGACAGACCCTCGATCTCAATTTTTCTTTGAACAGCTTTGACTGGCCTGGAACCCACTATGGAGACTAACCAGGCCTTGAACTCACAGAGATCTGCCTGACTCTGCCTCTTGAAAGCATCTACTGCCACACCTGACAATTGTTTAATTTTTTAAATTTATTTTTGTAAAGATTTATTATTATAGATAAATACACTGTAGCTTCAGCTCTCATTACGAGTGGTTGTGAGCCACCATCTGGTTGCTTGGCTTTGAACTCAGGACCTCTGAAAGAGCAGCTGGTGCTCTTACCCACTCAGCCATCTCAGCAGCCCTTGCTTAATTTTTTAAATTTTATTTATTTATTTATTTATTTATTTTTTGCGGATCTGGAGAGATGGCGCACTCGTTGCTTTTGCACAGGCCTGTGTTGATTCCCAGCACCCAACGGTGGGTCACAACCCTCTGTAACTCCAGTTCCAAGGGATCTGATGCCCTCTTTTAACCTCCATGGATACCAGACATGTGTGTGGTACACATATATACATGTAGCAAAACATGCACACACATAAAGTAAACAAATCTTTAAGAATTAATTAAAATATGTTACAGTGCTGGAGCTCAACCCTAAGGCCTGTGCAGAACTCTGTCACTGAGCAAATGCCCAATTCCTTTTTTCCTTTTTTCTTTTTTTGGGGGGAATATGCTTTTCACAACACTGGCTAACATCTCTCGTGTACACTATTCAATATACCCTGATGCTTTATATGGAGAACATTCAGTCCTGCAAAGCAGGGACCGTGATTGTGGAACAGATTAGAGAAAGTCTGAATAGTTTGCCAGTGTCAGAACCTGATTTTGAGCGCTGGCATAGCACTGTGGAGCCAGACTGTTAATCATTATACACACTAGCCACACCTCTCACGGCCCGGGACTGCTAATGTAACTTTATAACATTCTATGAATTCTTTTTTTTTTTTTAAGATTTATTTATTATTATATGTACACTATTGCTGTCTTCAGCTACACCAGAAGAGGGCGTGAGATCTCATTACAGATGGTTGTGAGCCACCATGTGGTTGCTGGGATTTGAACTCAGGACCTTCAGAAGAGCAGTCAGTGCTCTTAACCGCTGAGCCATCTTACCAGCCCCATTCTATGAATTCTTAAAAAAAAAAAAAAAAAAAAAAAACCTTCCTAAGAAAATGGTTGTTGCCAGGTGGTAGTGGCGCAGGCTTTTAAACCCAGCACTTGGGAGGCAGAGGCAGGCGGATTTCAGAGACCAGGGCGTCAGCCTGGTCTACAGAGTGAGTTCCAGGACAGCTAGGGCTATACAGAGAAACTGTGTCTCAAAAAACAAAAAAACAAAAAACAAAAGAAAGAAAATGATAGTTATGTTTAACTTTACCAGAGGAAGAGAGACGGGGAGCGGAGGTTGGGGGTGGGAGGGTGGAGTAAGAAGAAAGTAGCAGGTTCTGCTCCTTTAAAATTTATTATTATTATTTAGAATTTATATGTATGTGAGTACATTGTCACTGTGTTCAGCCCCACCAGAAGAGGACACCAGATCCAATTACAGATGGTTGTGCTAGGAATTGAACTCAGGGCCTCTGGAAGAACAGTCAGTGTTCTTAATCACTGAGCCATCTCTCCAGCCCCCTTAAAATTTATTTTTAATTTTATGAGTATGAGCATTTGCCTGCATGTACTATATAGACCAAATGTGTTCTTGGTGCCCACAGAGGTCAGGGAAGGCATGGACCCCCTGGAGCTGGAGCTGCAGACAGTTGTATGAGCTGCCATGCTGGAAAGAAAACCTCAGCCCCTGCAGAAGTGCACTGAACCCCGAGCCATCTCTCCAGCCCCAAGTTCTGCATCTCTGAAGTTAGGGAGCAGGGCGTGGTAAACAGAAGTTACCAAGTAGTTTGAAGCCTCAGTGTAGTGTCAGGATGGAAATGATAAAGCTCCTTGGGGACAATTTGGGGATTCTAGTGTAATTTTAACCCTCGGCTGTAAGGGAGAACAACTTGGCTCCCCCTACAGTCTTTTCTTTTTCCTAGATCAGTCCTGATCTACTTAATTTTTTAGATTTATTTTCTTTTGCTTTCTTTTTTTTTTTAAAAAAGATTTATTTATTTATTTTATGTATATGAGAACACTGTAGCTGTACAGATGGTTGTGAGCCTTCATGTGGTTGTTGGGAATTGAATTTAGGACCTCTGTTCTCTCTGGTCAACCCCACTTGCTCAGGTTGGCCCCGTTCACTCCAGTCGGCCCTGCTCGCTCAGTCCCTGCTCACTTGGCCCAAAGATTTATTTATTATTATACATAAGTACACTGTAGCTGTCTTCAGATGCACCAGAAGAGGGCGTCAGATCCCATTACAGATGGTTGTGAGCCACCATGTGGTTGCTGGGATTTGAACTCAGGTCCTTCAGAAGAGCAGGCAGTGCTCTTAACCACTGAGCCATCTCTCCAGCCCTTATTTTCTTTTATAGGTGTTTTGCCTGCATATCTGTCTGTACATCACGAGCATATCTGGTGCCCAGGTAAGTTGGAAAAAGGCATCTTGAATACCTTGGAACTGGAATTATAGATGGCTATGAGCCACCATGCAGTTGCTGGGACTCGAACCCAGGCCCTCTGCAAGAACAAGTGGTTTTAACATTGAGCCATCTCTCCAACCCTTTATTTAGTCTGTAGCTCTTTCCCTAACTCATCTCAAACCAACTGACCTTGTTCTACCCTGTGACAAGGAGAGCAAAAGCTATCAGAATCCTGCCCCCCTCTGGCCTTGAGCTTCTTAAAGCTGTTTTTTTCCCCCCCAAAGATTTATTTATTAGATGTGAGTACACTGTAGCTGTCTTCAGACACCCCAGAAGAGGGCGTCAGATCCCATTACAGATGGTTGTGAGCCACCATGTGTTTGCTGGGATTTGAACTCAGGACCTCTGGAAGATCAGTCAGTGCTCTTAACTGCTGAGCCATCTCTCCAGCCCCAGCCTGGAACCTCTTATTCAGTGAATCTGGCCTTGAATTCCTGGTTTGTCTTCCTTCCCCCTTTCTGTGGTTGCAGTCATAGGCCTGTGCCATTCTTACCTCAGACATAAAGCACTTCATAATTCACATAACTTAGGCTGGGGAATTTAGCGCAGCTGCTGAAATGCCTGTCTAGCATGTGTGAAGAACTCCATGAGATACCCAGACCTCATAAATTGGGTATAGTGGTGTGCGCCTGTAATCCTCGCACTTCAGAGGTCAAGACAGGAGGATCAGGAGTTCAGCAGCATTCTTGGCTACTTAGGGGGTTTCCCTAAAAAAACTATCATAGAGTCATCATTCTCACGAGGAAGTAGCTCTTTCCATGTCTCAGAATCAGCTCTGTCAGTGCTTCCCAGAAGTCCATTGTACAAGGCTCCGGGAACACACACACATACACACACACACACACACACACACACACACACACACACACACACACA
>JADRCD010157971.1:0-24174 GCA_019843815.1 Montemys delectorum
CTCTCTCTCTCTCTCTCTCTCTCTCTCTCTCTCTCTCTCTTTCTCTCTGTCTCTCTCTTTATAAAGGACAACATTTAATTGAGGCTGGCTTACAGGCTCAGAGGTTCAATCCACTCTCACCAAGGCAGGAAATATAGTAGCATCCAAGAAGACATGGCACTGGAGGTGCCAAGATGTCTACATATTGCTGCAAACCAAGTCTGGAGAAGACTGACCTCAGGCAGTTAGAAGGAAGTTCTCAAAGCCCACACCCACAGTAACACACTTTCTTAAACAAGGCCATAGCTTCTAAGAGTGGCATTCCAGGAACCAAGCATACTCACACCACCCTGTTACACCCCCTGGCCACCATAGGTCTATTATGAGTCTGCAGTGGCCGTAAGCAGGCATAGCATAATGCAAAATATGCTTAGTCCAACTTTAAAAGCCCAAAGTTCAAAGTCTCTTCTGAAATTCATGCAATCTCTTAACTGTAATTCCTTATAAAATCAAGATTAAAAAGCATATCACATACCTCCAACGTTACAAACAATACAAAAATGACATAGTGAGGAAATCTTGGAGAAAAACAAAACCAAAAACCATCTAGGCAAACTCCAAACTGCTTTTTCATCAGTGATGTCAAAGCACTCATCAGATCTCCTGTTTCTTTCTGCATTAATGACTGCAATATACTTCTTTCTTTTGGGCTGGTTCTACTGTTAGCAGCTTTGCTCAGCAGGTATCCCATGGCTCTGACATCTCTAACATCTTGGGGGTATCTAAAGCTACTTCAACCTTACAGCTTCTTATTTCTTTAGTGTCTAAAATTATGTTAATACTAATTTAAAAACTTGAATGACAACAACTTGATTCTTAATTAACAATGGAAATGTAAATCAGATAGAAAGTGGAAATTTATTAGTGTTAAAGATGATTTAAAAAAATAAGAAAATGATTGTTGACCATATTGTAAAATATGGAAATATTTACTAAGTATAAAACAGAGCCTAGAAAAGATATATGACTTTAAAAATCTTCACTTTAAATTAAATTTCAATTTCAGTTGAGATAACATAATCTGTTGAGCAATTAGCTATCTAGCACTGGGTTTAGTAGTGTGTTAAAGAAAAAAACAAACAAGTCACAAAAAAAAAAGCCAACCAAAAAAAACTCCAAAAATCAAAACTCATTTTCAGTAAAGAGGCATGTTTATGGACCATGAATGAAATTATGAGGGGGTTATTATATATACACATATGATATATGTCATATGTTATACATATTATATGTTATATCATATGTTATATATAATAAAAATTTAAAAATTGTCATCTATTGTTCACTTGAATATTCATGTTTGAATAAAGATACTGTATGCATTAGCAAAAGAGCCAATGTAATTTATAATTAAGTGCTAATATAAAACCACCAAGGGTAAAATGCCCTAGTAATTTATTTATAATATGAGCTGATGATTATTTGATATGATGCAGGATTTTAAGATCCACTGTAGTACAGGAAAATTTGCATGATTTGCATGATTCTAGCCTCTGATTTTTAGCTTTTACCACACACCTTTGAATCCAGAGACACTGGCTTCTTCCACACTGGTTTTTTTTTTTTTTTGGTTGCACATTTTGTAACATAGGCTTTATTCATTCAGTAGTAAAAGGATAATGAGAAAAATCTAAATAGGTCTTATGAGGCCAAGTAGAAAATGGCACATATTACTGTGCCATTCCATCACCTTGCTGTGTCACATCTTCAGGTGTGGCTGGAGGCTTTAGTCTTATTCTGTGCAAAGAAAAGGAAATTCTATCCTGAATGCCAGTCTCTCTTAAAACCACTATATACCTTTGCTTATTTCTTGACAAAATACTCCAACAGCTTTCAGTTATATTTTATGGATATTGGTTTATAAAGGAAAAGGGAAAAAGAGATTTTGTATGGAAATACGTATACAAAAAATTGAAAAGAGTTGTTTTTTTTACTATAATTGTATTCATTTACTCTTTTGTATATTTGTGTGTTTGTGTGTAATATAAATTCATAGGTATATGTGCATGTCCATATCAGATGGCAAATTCAAGATTAAACTTAGAACATCTAGATTACTCAGCAAGAGCTTTTAACTCACTGAGTTATCTTGCTGTCCTGAATGCTGGATTTTTAAAACAATGAACCATCTTTTCTAGACTTCAGTGTCTTCTTTGTAAAAATGAATAGAATATATATTATAAAAGTTATTATTGTAAAGATATCATATCTTGAAACAAAACAAACATATACATATGTATATATATATACACACACATATATATGTGTATATATGATATTTCAAGGAACAAAAAGGGAAATGATATAATTTTATTATGATCAAAAAATAAAATATAAAATGTATTGATTATACTGTGATTCATACTGAACACTTTTCTCCATTAGAATTCTCATAGTATTCACTTGTATAATGACAAGTCTAAAAAAAATAAATAAATCAAATTGGAGTATTGATATATGCACATATCTAGATCTCTTTATACACCTACAATTATGACTGATATTTAATAATGAATAGTATCAATTATCTTTGGTTTTTCCCTTGCACACATATAACTATAGTATAAATTATATAATAACATCTAAACACTTAAAGTTCGGGGTTCTAGAAAATTAAAATCACTTAATTTAATGTTAGAGATATTGTAAGAAAAGATGAAAAGACTGAGCAGTATTTACAATTTTCATAATAAGTGGGCTCAGTAATACAAGTAGATAAAGAAATGATAGACGGGTAAATACAATATAGAGAAAATGCTAATTAGTGGGATAAATCATAAGTGACGAAGGAGGCCCACTTGAATATTGATGAGCCAAGCCTGATAGTGCTAAGTAAGGTAGCAATTTTTCTTGTAGAACATTTACATTTCTTTCTTGGCCAAAAGTCTCAATGTCTATTTCTGCTTAAATACTTGTCTGATAGCTTTTTTTCTCTCTCTCTTTTTTTTAATCGGATATTTTACTTATTTACATTTCAAATGTTGTCACCTTTTCCCGATTACCCCCACCCAGAAACTTTCTATCCATTACCCCTCCCCCTGCTTCTATGAGGGTATATACCCCACCCACCCACCCACACCCGCCTCCCTGCCCTCATATTCCCCTACACTGGGGCATCGAGCCTTCACAGGATCAAGGCTCTCTTCTCCCATTGGTACCCTGCAAGGCTATCCTCTGCTACATATATGGCTGGAACCATGGGCCCCTCCATGTTTACTCCTTGATTGGTGGTTTAGATCCTGGGAGCTGTAGTTTGTTGATATTGTTGATCTTTGTATGGGGTTGCAAATCCCTTCAGCTCCTTCAGTCCTTTAACTCTTCTATTGGGGACTCTAACTATGATCAGTTCAATGGTTTACTGTGAGCATCTACCTCTGTATATGTCAAGCTCTGGCAGCCCCTCTCAGGAGACAGCTATATCAAGCTCCTGTTAGCATGCACTTCTTGACATCCACAGTAATGTCTGTGTTTGGTGACTGTATAAGGGATTTCACACCATTCCATATTTTCCTTTTCTATTAATCCCATTTAGTGACAGACTTTCTTCAGAAGCATCATGCAGTCTAACATCTGTCAAGTACCAAATCAACAATATGTTAACAGTTGTAATTTTAGCTCTATTAAAATTTAGGCTGATGAAGAAAATATGTTTAAGGATTCAGTGTTTAATCATGTCTTGCAATATAGAATTTGGAGGGGCTCTTGTATCAGGATCATTGTGTTGCCAGCCTAGGAACTCTTGGTAGAAATGTATGTCATTTGCATTATTAAACTTAGAGAGCATGTTTGTACTTAAAACACAGAGTGCATGCCTTGATCTTCTGATAAAAGAATATAACACTTTTGCAAGGTGACAGATCTTCAAATAGATTGACCCTTCTGATGAATGAATAGCTAATGTTCCCTTTCTCAGACTGTCAAAGGTAACGTTATAGAAATGCAGGCTTTTGTTGTAGTCTACTGAGAGGTCTACTTATAGTGTAAAATATATTGTTTCCTAATACACAAATATGACTAAAGAACATAGAATCAATTTATATTAATGCTCCTTACTGGTTATGAGTATAAATGAATATAGGAGTTCTAGGCTTTTGAGGTCTAAAATTTCCATTAGTTTCCTGAGATACAATTTACACCAACATTTAAAGAGTGATATTAAGTAAACTGCAATTGTTTGGTGTTTAATGTTAGTATGAAATCCAGAGTTATGTTATTATGTTTAGTCGTAGATGTTTTGAGATATGAAACCTAGTGGGAGTTTCTCTTTTGTTTTAAGTATTTTATTTACTCACATTCCAAGAGTTGGCCCACTTCCTGGTCTCCCCTCCCCGAGTTCTTCTTGTATACCCACCTCTAAGAGGGTGCTCCCAGACTGCGTACCCACCCCCACTTCACCCCTACCAGCATCCCTCTTCCCTCAGGCATTAAGTTTCTACAGGATTAAGCACATCCTCTCCCACTGGGGACAGACAAGGCATGCTACACATGCTACACATGTGCATAGGGCCATAGACCAGCCCATGTATGCTTCTTGGTTTTTGACTTAGTCCTGGAAGCTCTGAGGGGCAATATTAACAATGTTATTCTTCCTATGGGGTTGCAATTCCCCTGCACTCCTTCAATCCTTCCTCCAACTCTTCTATATGGATCTCCCAACCTCAATTCTATAGTTGGCTGTAAGTATCTGCATTTGTCTTAGTAAGTTTCTGGTAGAGTCTTTCGGTGGACAGCCATGCCAGGGTTCTGTCTGCAAGTACAATATGGCCTCAGTAATAGTGTCATGGTTTGGTACCTGTGCATGGGATAGATCCCAAGTTGGGCTTGTGACTGGGTGGCCTTTCCTTTAGTCTCGGCTTCATTTTTGTCCCTGTATTTCATTTACATAGGAACAATTCTGGGTTGGAAATGTTTAAGGTGTGTGGGTGTTTCCCTGCCTCAACTGGGGCCATATCTATCTACTAGACGTGTTCTCTTTAGGTTCCATCTCCCTACTATTAGACAGTTCTGCTAATGTCATCTCTATTGAGAACTGGTAGTCTCTCGTATCCTAAATCTCTGTGACATTCTAGAGGTTTGCTCTGCTCCCCACCCCACACTGCTACATATTTCCATTCATTCTCCTGGTCCTCTGGGCTTCTCTTATGTCTCTCAGAATGTCTGATCCTGCTCTTCCCTTTTCCCTACTGCCTCCCCTTGCTCATCCAGATTCCTCTCTCCCTCTGACTCCTATGATTATTTTGTTTTTGTTTTTTTATTAATTAGGTATTTTCTTTATTTACATGTACATTTTCCCTTTCCCAGGTTCCCCTCCAAAACAAACAAACAAACAAACAAACAAACAAAAACAAGAACAAACCCCTTTTGCCTCCCCCCTCCCCATGCCTGTCACCCCACCCTCTCCCACTTATTGGCCCTGGAATTTCCCTACACTGGGGCACAAAACCTTCACAAGGCCGAGGTCCTTTACTCCTATTGCTGATCGAATTTGCAATCCTCTACTATATACCTGCTGCCAGTACATTCAATCCCACCCTGTATAGTCCTTGATTTGTGGTTGGGTCCCTGGGAGCTCTGAGGGTACTAGTTAGTAATTGTTGTTCGTCCTAAGGGGCTGCAAACCCTTCAGCTCCATAGAACCTTTCTCTAACTCCTTCATTGGGGACCATGTACTCAGTTCAATGAATGGCTGTGAGCCTCTACATCTGTATTAGTCAGGTATTGTCAGAGCCTCTTAGGAGATAGCTATATGCTTGTCCTTCCTTCCGTCTCTGCTCGATAGTTAATCTCTGCCACTCCTTCTGTGGGTGTTTGATTCCCCTTTTTAAGAAGGAATGAAATGTCCACATTTTGGTCTTCCTTCTTCTTAAGTTTCTTGTGGTTTGTGGGTCGTTCTTCCTGTATTCCAAACTTCTGGGCTAATAACCACTTATCAAAGAATGCATACCATGTGTGATCTTTTGTGATTGGGTTACCTCACTCAGGATGATACTCTCCAGATCCATCCATTTCCTTAAGAATTTCATAAATTCATTGTTTTTAATAGCTGAGTAGTACTCCATTGTGTAGATGTACCATAGTTTCTGTATCTATTCCTCTGTTGAGGGACATCTGGGTTGTTTCCATTTTCTGGCTATTATAAATAAGGCTGCTATGAACATAGTGGAGCATGTGTCCTTTTTACATGATGGAGCATCTTGTGGGTATATGCCCAGGAGTGGTATATATTTTATTTCCTTTTTAAGTGGTTTGAGTTGTCCACACTTTGATCTGCCTTATCACTAAGCTTCCTATGGTCTGTGAGTTATTTCATGGATATTTTAAACTTTTTGGCTAATATTCACTTGTCAGTGAGTACATGCTATGTATATCCTTTTGGATCTGGGTTACCTTACTCAGAATGATCGTTCCTAGTTCCATCCATTTCCCTGGAAAATTTATGATGTCTTCCTTTTTAATAACTGAATAAAATTACATTGTGTAAATGAGCCACATTTTCTGTGTTCATTCTTCTGTTGAGGGGTATCTAGGTTGTTTCCTGCCTCGGGCTATTACAAATAAGGCTTCCATGAACATCCATATGTCCCTGTGGTATAGTGCAACATCTTTTGGGTATACTCCCAGGGTATATTCTGTATAGCTGGGTCTTCAGCTGAAACTATTTTCAAGTTTCTGAGGAACTACCAGATTGTTTTTCAAAGTGGTTGTACCAGCTTGCAATCCCACCAGCAATGGAGGAGTGTTTCTCTTTCTCCATATCCTCACCAGTATCTTCTGTCACCTGAGATTTTATGTTAGCCATTCTGATTGGTGTAATCTCAGGGTCATTTTGCTTTGGATTTCCTTTATGACCAAGGATGTTAAACATTTCTTTAGGTGCTTCTCTGTTATTTAAGATTCTTCTGTTGAGAATTCTCTGTTTAGCTCTGTACCTCATTTTTAATTGAGTTATTTTGCTTTTTGGAGTCTAACTTCTTAAGATCTTTGTATGTTTTGGATACTAGCTCTCTACTGGATGATGGTTAGTGAATATATTTTCCCAGTCTGTAGGTTGCTGTTCTGTCCAGTTGCCAGTGTCCTTTGCCTTGTGGAAGCTTTTCAGTTTCATGAAGTCCCATTGATCAATTGTTGGTCTTAGAGCCTGAGGCATTGGTGTTGTTAAGGAAATTTCCCCCTGTGCCAGTGCATTTGAGGATATTTCCCATTTTCTCTTCTATTAGATTCAGTGCATCTGGTTATATGTAGACATGTTGGATGCACTAGTACTTGAGGTTTGTACAGGGTGATAGATGTAGATCAATTTGCATTCTTCTACATGCAGACTGCCAGTTAGACCATTTTTTGAAGGTGTTCCCCCCCCCAACCTGGATGGTTTTGGCTTCTTTGTCTAATATCAAGTGACCATAGGTATGTGGATTTATTTCTGCATCTTCAATTCTATTTCATTGATAGACCTTTTTGTCTCTTATTGTTGAGGATTGTTTACACTCTCCTAGGTTTTTGTTTGTTTGTTTGTTTGTTTTGTTTTCTGGGCTTTTTTCCAATATGAAATTAAGAATTGTTCTTTCCGAGTCTGTGAAGAATTGTGTTGGGATTGGGATTGGATTGAACTTTGATATTGCTTTTGGTAGTACGGTCATTTTTACTATGTTAATTCTACCAATCCATGAGCATGGGAGATCATTCTATCTTCTAAGGTGTTCAGTTTTTTTCTTCAGAGACTTGAAGTTATTGTCATACAGATCTTCACTTGCTTGGTTAGCATTACAACAAGATATTTTATATTATTTGTGATATTATGAAGGGTGTTGTTTCCCTGTTTTGCTTCTCAGCCCATTTATCATTTTTATAAAGGAAGGCTATTAATGTGTTTGCTAATTTTATATCCAGCCACTTTGCTGAACTTGTTTATCAGCAGTAGAAGTTTTCATGTAGATTTTTTGGGTCACTTATGTGTACTATCATATCATCAGCAAATAGTGATACCTTGATTTCTTTCTTTCCTATCCCCTTGATCCTGTGTGTTATCTACTTGTAAAACATAGAACTTAAAATACTATATCGAATCGATAGGGAGAGAGTGGAAGCCTTGTCTTGTCCCTGATTTTAGTGGAATTGCTTCAAAATTCTCTCTATTTAATTGATGTTGGCTGTTGGTTTCCTGTGTATTTCTTTTATTCTGTTTAGATATGTGCCTTGAATTACTCATCTCTCCAAGACATTTAACATGAAGGGTTATTATATTTTGTCAAAAGTTTTTTCAGCATCTAGCAAGATGATCATATGATTTTTTTCTTTGAGTTTGTTTATATGGTAGACTACACTGATGCATTTTCTTATATTGAGCTATCCCTCCATCCCTGGGATGAAGCCTACTTGATTGTGGTGAATGATGGTTTTGATGTGGCCTGAGATTCACTCTGTGAGAATTTTATTGATTATTTTTGCATTGATATGCATTAAGCAATCAATTTACTAATTTGAAGATCCCTTGAACATTTTTCTTTCATTTTCTTTTAATAGTGTTTTTGCTGCACGTCTTCCTTACTACTGTCACAGAATATGGAGTAAAAGAAATGTCTAATGAATTATAGAAGAATTTCTTAAACAATGAGCCAAATAAATCAGTTAATGTAAGAGTAACAATCTTTGTTTTAAAGAAAACAAAGGCAATTTATTCTGAGGCTAAATATGAATGGCCAATGATGTAGTGTGGTGCTTGATTTACATCGCACTAAATTTCAAGTTCCAATGAGGTAGCAGTTTCACAACTATTTATAGTAACAGAAGATACCCATGAAACACATATTTCCAATGTACTGGTGTGTACAGAAGGTAAGCAGATTGCAGCAAACTGGTGAAAATTCTACTATAATCCTGTGTTGCTATCTGACAGAATGCTTCATCCCTGACTTGAAGACTAAGTTTTTTTTTTTTTATACATATTACAATTTATAAATTATATATTAAATTTTATGTAATGCTCACAACAGATGTTAGATCAAATACAAATGATAACAATAAATGATTATTATGGGGCTAAAGATACCTTAAGATAACTTTGATCTGGACTCTCAATATTCTAACCTCTCAATTTTATTGAAGTTCTAATCAGTTATAAACACTTTTAGTCACAAGTTCTTGCAAGAAACCTCACTCACAGTGTCATTATTTTAAATGTAAAGAACCTCAGAGTTTGTTGTTCTTGTTGCTGTTGCTGTTATTGTTGTTGTCGTCACATAGCTAGAAAGCTAACTAGAAGAAATAAAGCTTGATTCTAATTTCCACACATACAGCAAGTTGATCTGATAGCTTTTTTCTGGTAGTTATTTCCCACTCAGCTCTTTTGCATCTTAACTTGAGATATCTGTTTTTCTAGGATTGTTTTGCTGTTCTTACAAATTGCAGTTAATCTCTGATGGCTGTAGCAAGCATGCCATAGGAGGCTTCTCTCTAGAACATTTCCAAAACATATTGAAGTATCCATTCATTTGTGTCCTGTAACAAGTTAACTGTGTTCTATTTATGTCAACAGTGTTCTGCTCTATAGTCAGTGTCCACATATTTTTAAAGAAGCAGTTGCTCTAATGAGAAAAGTGAGGAATAATAAAGACCAATGGCTAATCAAGTGATATTATTCTTACATTCTGTGACAACTGTTTTATTGCTTCAATAACCTTCATACTTTGGAGATATCTGACTAAATATTCAAAATTTAAAAAGCCAGGAGGAGAGAGAAATATGCACCACTACCTGCTGACACATAGAGACAAACACACATGTCATGAAAGGACATGAAGGAAACAAAAATAAAATCAATAAAGTCACTTTTGTGCTTTTTAAGAGTCACTGTAGCAATAACTCTTTGTAGGATCAATTGCACAGTTTTAAAAGTCCAGTGTTAGTTTTTCAAAACAGTGATATTCTCAGCTGATAGTGAGGTAAAAATAAGTGATATATCTTTGTTATTTTTAATTAATTTAGTCTTAATGTATATAAATATGAATAAATATGATCACTTGCCTATTTAGTTTTCTTTATGACACAGCTGTTCAGGAAAACTTAAAAATTATATAGAAATTGTTTTATACTTAAGCTTATTATTTTAGACTACTATAAAGTTTTCAAGTTCAATTTTCCTAAAACACATTTACTATTATTAGTATTAGTATTAGTATTGTTATTATTTATCTTGTTTGCAGCTCATTTTTAGTATCACAAACTTACTTCAAAAAATTTAGAAGATTTGCTTTTTGTCAAAACCTTGTGGTCATTTAAACCTTTAACTCTAATGGCTCTGTTCCAATTGCATGACTTATTAAATCATTCAAACTTGTAATAAACAGCAAAGACTTTCACTAGAACAATTCATCTATCGTTGGATCCAATTTTTTCTAGTCAATTACAGAAATTAGATTTTGGGAATGTTTGAGATCTCAAACCTAGATGTATATCAGTTTCTTAATTTAAAATGTAGGAAATCTCTTAACTCCTTTTTTTTCTTTTTGTTGACACTGAAAACATTTTATTAAAACAAAAGGAAGTTTGATTGCAAGTTGCTTCTAAAGTAGATACTTTTCTTATTTAAAATATTTGAGTATGAAACAGCTGTTCTCAGATCATTGTAGTGGTTTTCTGTGGTTGTGGGAACCACACTCAAGCTTTTATGCATGGAAGATATACACACTCTACCAACAGAGCTGCACTGCTGGCCCTGAAAAAATACTTTTATTTAAATTCATTTTGTAATAGTTCTCTCCCTTATGTATGTGTATGTCTGTATTTGTGTCTATGTCTAGGTTTCTGTGTGTCTGTGGGTGTGTGTGTTTACATGTATATCTCTGTGTGTGTATGTGTCTCTATATGTGTCTCTATGTGTCTAAGTGTGTATATGTATGTGTCTATGTGTATATGTGAATATGTATACATGTCTATATTACTATGTGTGTGCGTGTGTCCATGTCTATATGAGTGTATGTGCCTGTGTCTCTGTGTATATGTGCCTAGAAGGAGGGCTCATGTGTGCCACAATATGTTTGTAATGCTAGAATACAGTAATATCAGTTTTACAGTGATCATAGATTCCATTCATGCATTGGTAACTACTGACTTTCCCAAGACTGCACCAATGAAACACAATCCATCATCTAAGAAAAAGTAGCCTGCAAGAATCCCCCAGGACCTGGGAGGCAAAAGCAAGTTTGTTTCTGTGAGTTTGAGGCCAGCCTTGTCTATATAGTGAGTTCTAGGACAGCCAGGGCTATACTGTGAGATGTTATTATTAAAAAACAGGAAGAAGAAAGAAAGGAAATCTTGTTTTTATGATATATATATATATATATATCATAAGATATGTTCCTTATATATAGTAAAATAGTTTTCCATTTGTGTATATCTGTATATCTTCAACCTATTTCATACACTTCATATTATTGTATTATATCATTTTAAACCTGTTATATGTGTTTGGCAATCTGCTCATTTATATGAGATTTTTTTTCTTGTTTTCTTTCTTATACTTCAGTAGATATAACCATAAATGTACCTATTAGTTATAAATTTTAAATGGGAAGTTTCTCATTTACAGTTTGGCTATGTTTATACAGCATCATTCATACATAAAAGTTACTTAAACAAAAAAGCAAATGTAAGCCAAATGTCACTTCAAACACTGTGAGAATGTGGAAAAAAGTAAGAGTTTAGGAAAATAATTGTTCTCATAGTTGTTGAATATAATTATTATTTAGCATATATTTTAAGCCTTTTTCCTTTCAGAACAGTGCAGAATAACCTGAAGGGACATAATGACAAAGTTTTTCTAGCATTCTAACGCCTCCAGAATTCTCTTGTCAGAGCATTACTAATTACTCTTATTTGCATAGTGCTGGATAGGATGGTGGTAAGGCCCCTAGGCTGTGTGGTAATGAGCATTCTAGAGATTTATAATTGAGAAAAATAAATAGATTTAGAAACTGTAATATTATTGAAATACTTTTAAATTAAAAATTTTAATAGAAAGTACCTTTTGCTTTTAATTTTTTTTAATATTCTAAGTAACTAATGTTACACAAGGAGCACCTAGCCAAATGAAACATGCTTAATTGCATGTTTTCTAATTTCAAGCATAGTCAATTTTATCTTATGTATATTTTTTTGTGGAGTGAATTTCAGATTATCTTCTTTAAACTGTATCTGTGCTCTTTGATTTTTAGTGCAGTATGTTCTGTATGATATTATCCACTATATTCCGTTGAACAATCAGGAAGTGGGAGAGGGAGAGAGAAAAGAGCAACAATGATGCACTGCGAGTTACTTGCATGTCAGTCCATCAGTCACCTTGTAGGCTATAATTGGAAGTCCTTATTCCAGCAGTCCACATGCTGAAAGCTTGGTCCACAAGATAGTACTAAGTGAGCCTGCAGGAGATGAACTCTAGCTTAAGACTATGGACCAGTGAGCCCTAATTTTGGAGAGCAATTAAAGAACCTGTCCTTAAGACCATGTCCCTCTCATTTCAAGATGTAATTAATTTGTCATACCACATGCTTTTTCCATAATTTGCTAAATAAAAGGGGAAGCTCAGTTTTGAAAGATATTTCCAGAACCATGAGACAATTTTTTTTATTAATATCTTACTTGCTTCTGGAATGTCATTATAGTAACATGACTATGACTTATGCACACATCAAATCCTACAAACATTTGTAACAGTGTATGTGAAACTGATGACTGGGAGTCCAACATTTGTTTTTCTCTTCCTTTTGTCACATATTTATGTTAAAATATTTTTTCTCCTTTCTTTATTTCCAGGCTAACCTGCTAGATTTTTCTTTTGTATTTATTCTTTGCCTCATTTCTTCACTGTTAGTTGTTGAAGTCTGGGTATTATTTGTGCTAGATAAGCTCGTTCCTGTTCAACAACAACCCCACGCTGTTTCAGTCTGTTCCCATTACATAGATCGAGAAATGAAGAATACTTTGCAAGCCCCATTTCTGAGTAAAAATACAATACTTGAATTTGAAAATATGCAAATGTCTTTTTAAAAATATTGAACAGAGCTGGGCAGTGGTGGCACACTCCTTTAATCCCAGCACTTGGGAGGCAAAGACAGGTGGATTTCTGAGTTCGAGGCCAGCCTGGTCTACAAAGTGAGTTCCAGGACAACCAGAGCTACACAGAGAAACCCTGTCTCGATTAAAAAAAAAAAAAGAACGATAGATAGATAGATAGATAGATAGATAGATAGATAGATAGATAGATAGATAGATAGATAGAACAAATTTCACAGAAAATGTTCAAAGAAGAAAGAGAGACATTTTTACACAAAGTATACAATAATGCACCCTGAACTGGCAGTAAAGATTTTTAGCTTTAGGAAGTCACCTTCTATAGTCAAGTCCTAACTGGGGAACGTTGAAGAGATCTGCAGACACAGGAATCTCATGTCACTGACCCTTAAGAGCTTCACACCATTACTTAGCAGAACCTACTTTTAACTCATAAACTATAATGACTTTTATGTTCTGTTTCTATTAAAGGTTCTTGGTTACCTGACTCAAATATTACAGCATATATATGTATCAAAACATCACATAGTACCTCACCAATATGTACAACTTTATATTTTGATATTAGCTAAAATATATGTAAGAGTATGAACAATAAAGTAGCCTGTGATTGTTAACTTTGAGAGTCCTTACATAAAAGCACTTTCACCATCCCAAATGGTTGATTTTATTTTCTCTATTCATTAAAGTAAGTACCAAGAGAGGATTCTGTTTGAATCTTAAGTTACTTGGGAGGATCTACATGTGATTAAGGTAAGGCAAGTGGCAGTGAGGGAGTTAGTATCCCATTAAGAACCATGATAGAAAGGAGGCATGGTTTCATACAACCTGAAAATGAATTATTAATGTCAGTCACTTAAGGGACTTTTTTTCTTACTGAATGTGAAATGAATGAGGTTTTCCAACTAAGTCTTCTTGAATATGTTTAAATCAAATCCTTAATGGCAGTCTCCATAGAGCAAAAGTTTATGGACAGCAATGAAAATCTTGTGTGTATGTATTACTTCATTCTCAGTTTTCACATTTCTGAGCCTTTTCAAGTTGAAGTCTACTGATCTAGCAAAATAATTCTTTCTTGTGTAGTATGTTCCTAAAACATAGAAAATGAGCTTCAGTTGACATTACACAAAATTAGGAGAGATATGTATTATTTGGTAACGATTTTACCCAGATCAATAATTCCCTACATGAACCAAACTCCCAATTTGTTTCAAGCCAAATTTTATGGTCAAATTGGGCTATCTTTTAGATATAAAATAAAATAAAAAGTTAATGCATTTAAATGAACTTCTGTTTTAAAAACAATCTTCCCAATATATAACCAGAAAATTGAAAATAAAATGCTGGAGGCTAATTACTTGTAGCCATTCAATCTCCTGGAAGAGTTACTATTTTGTAAAATAACAGTTGTTATGAAAATGAAAATATTGTATGCAGAAAATGTGGATGAGACAAATACATTTAAGAAGACTTAAATTAATTCTTTGTGCATTCAAGTGGGAAATGTCATAGATGTTATATTCTTATACATCATTTATCATTATCATTTTTTATGAATATGGAAGTTATGTTAGATTTATAAATAATATATATTGGACTTAATGTGCTTTCTATTTTAAAAATAATATTCTTAGGAAATCATGCATATAGTACATAAAATAGAGAAGGGGAAGGAAAGTATGTTATTGAAATGGGTTTGCAAAGCTATATGAGTATGTGAAAATGTGGGACAGTCCTTCACATCGGGTATTAACAGGAGATTTGTGAGTTCCAAGCAGTGGGTCAGCAGTGATTTGAGCAAATCCTGAATTAAAGAGAAACAATTTCAGATAAGACAGTGATCAGCTTAAAGCCCATTACCACAGGCTTAGGTTCTATAAGAGGGAAAAATTATTACAGATGATCCACAGTCTGTAAAATGTTCAGCCAGCAACTGAAAAAACACAGAGCTGAACAAGAAGGACCTTAATGCAAGCAGAGATAATTTCATAAAACACATTGAACACTGGAATTATATTTTGAACATTACAAGGTCAGTAAATATTTCTGTTTCCTTCAGCCTGATCAAAGGGAAGTTTCAAATGATCAGGTAAAGGAGATGACCTAGTCAGGAAGTAAAATCAGTCACTTGCAGGCAATTTATAAAACATATGATTACTTGCTAGCATGGTTTCCAGTCTTTCAGGGCTAACAAAATCTACCAGTTAAGGTGTTGCTATATTTAGAATCACAGCATCAGTTAGGATAAACAAATTGAATATAAAGACATTTGGACCATATTTATAGATGTCCATGGGGCATAAGACTATTTCTCTTGGGCCTGCAATGTAAGCAGACTGCCAACAAGCCATGAAAGAGGAAACTATTTTCTCTCATAAAAGCAAACCTAAAACACAGTAATGTGTTACCTCCTTTGAGTAGACAGTAACAGCCTGTATTCATTTTTCACTGGAGTTATTTAGAATGGTATTGCAGTGTTGACCACAAGAAGAAATAATGCAACAAACAGGAAATAAAACTGTAGCAAATACTGAAACATGAAAATTCAACATCAATTTAAACTATGATTTCTAAAACTAAAATGAAGATGAGAAGAGTATTAATATGCATAATTGATGCTCACTTATTATTTAGTATACGATATAGTAACAAAAGTTACTACTGTAGCATGCTATTAAAATATACAACATGCTGTTATAGACTGTTTCTCAAACACTCTTCAATACTATAATCAAAAGTTCATTGGTAACAATAATGATATCTAATATTATTCCTCTCCAAAATAGATGAAAAAAGTTAAATATCCATATGTATTGAATAAAAGATAACACATTAAATTAAATATAATTAAGAACCTCTCTGCCACTTTATTAATACCAAATTAGTTATTAAGATGGTTGTACATCAAAAATTTAGTGGCTCAATCTTTTATTTTTAACAAGTTAGTTAATTAGTTGGTATTTTAAAAGATTTCTATATTTTCATTTTACATCTGAGGGTTCTGTCTACACTTGTGTCTGTACACAATGTTCATGACATTCTCAAGCCAGAGTGGAGCATCAGATCCCCTGGAATAAAAGTAGCTGATAATTGTCTCACTATCTGGGTGCTGAATTTAAATCCCAGTACTCTGCAAGAGCAGCCAGGACTATTAGCTGCTGAGCCATTTCTCCAGTCACAAAGTACTGTTACACAGCTTTTAGGTTAATTGGCTTCAAATTTAGACAGATTAAAATGTATTGTTTCCACCCTTCTCATAACAAATCCTTTTAGGGATTGTCTCTGTACTCAAGCTGGGACCTCCCCTCTCACTTTTCAGCTTTGCCTCATAATGCCTTCTAGTATTCATTTCCTGTCAAAACAAAACTTTCATCTTTTCCTTGTCTCTGGAAACACCCTCACAGGCACACCCAGAGTCAAGGCACTCTGCTGAGCTAAATTCAGCTTAGGTGTCATACCTTTTCAGTTTGAAAATAAACTTCACACTTTCACATTATTGACATTAAAAATAAAAAAGTTCTCCAGTTTCATCTCATTGACTTAATATATAGCAAACAATTACCAAAACAAATGTAAATGTGCATAAAATACTCACACACACACACACACACACACACAAATGTAAGCTAATTATTAAAATGGAAAAATGCACAATTTTTGATTTTATTAAATATTTTGTTTCTTTACGTTTCAGATGTTGTCCCTCTTCTCTGTCTCCCCTGTAGTAACTGACTACCCTATTCCCTTCCTCTTTGCCTAAGAGGGTGCTCCTCCCCCACCCACCTACTCCTGCCTCTACCATCCCCCTTTAAATGGGGTATCAAGCCGCCACAGGACCAAGTACCTTTCATCCCACTGATGCCAGATAAAGCAATCCTCTGCTATATATGTAGCTGGAACCGTGGATCTACTCATGTATACTCTTTGGTTTGTGGTGTAGTCCCTAGGAGCTCTGAAGGGTTCAGGTTATTTGAAAATATTGTTCTTCCTATGGAGTTGCAATGCCCCTGAAATCCATCAGTCTTTTCCCTAACTCTTCCATTGGGGTCCCTTGACTCAGTCCAATGATTTTCTGTGAGTATCTGCATCTGTTTTAGTCAGGTGCTGGCAGAGGTTCACAGACATCAGCAATAGTGTCTGGGCTTGGTGTTTGCTGATGGGATGGTTCCCAAGGTGGGGCAGTCTCTGGATAACCTTTCCTTCAGTCTCTGCTCCATTATCTAGACAGGAATAAATCTGGGTTAAAAAATATTGAGATGGGTGGGTAGCAAATACCTCAATTGGAGACTATGTTTATCTACTGGAAGTGGTCTCTTCAGGTTCTTTATCCCCACGGTTGGACATTTCAGGTAATGTCATCTGCATTGGGTCCTGGGGGCCTTTTTCATCCTTGGTATCTGGGACTTTCTAGTGATTGCCCCCTGTGCCCCAACCCCAAATGCTTCATATTTCTATTCATTCCCCTGGTCTTCTTTCCTGTCTCTTCTCGTACCTGATGTTTTCCTCTTTTTCCTTCCTATTCCATTCTCCAGCCCAAGTGCCTCCCTTTTTCTACCTCCTGTGATTGTTTTGTTCCCCCTTCTAAGTGGTATTGAAGCATCCACACTTGGGCCTCCCTTCTTGTTAAGCTTCATATGGTCTGTGAGTTGTATCATGGGTATTCTGAGCTTTAGAACTAATATCCACTTATCAGTGAGTGCATACAATATGTTTCCTTTTGTGTCAGGGTTACCTCAATCAGGATCATCTTTTCTAGTTCAACCTGTTTGCTTGGAAAACTTGTGAAGCCATCATTTTTAATAGCTGAGTGTCTTCCATTGTGTTAATATACCAGGCTCTCTATATACATTGAGAATACATCTGGGTTGTTTCCAGCTTCTGGATAATATAAGTAAGGTTCATATGAACATAGTGGAGAACATGTAGTTGTGATATGGTGGAGCATCTTTTGTGTATGTGCCTAGGTATGGTATAGCTAGGCCTTAAGTTGTAACTATTTCCAATTTTCTGAGGAAATGCCAGATTGATTTCCAAAGTGGTTGTACCAGTTTACAATTCCATCAACAATGGAGGAGTGTTCCTCTTTCTTCAGATCCTTGCCAGCATTTGCTGTCTTCTGAGTTCTTGATTTTAGCCATTCTGATTGGTGTAAGGTGGAATCTTTGGGTTGTTTTGGTTTGCATTTCCCTGATGATTAAGGATGTTGAACATTTCTTTAGGTGCTTCTCTGCCATTAGAAATTCCTCTGTTAAGAATTACTTACTTAGCTCTATACCCCATTTTTAGTTGGGTTGTTTGGTTTTCTAGAGTCTAAGTTCTTGTGATATTTGTATATTTTGCATAGTATTGGATGGAGGGTGGCTAAAGATCTTTTTGCAAATGTAGGTTGCCTTTGCCTTACAGAAGGTTTGTAATTTTATGAGGTCCCATTTGTCAATTCTTGATCTTAGAGCACAAGCTATTGTTGTTCTGTTCAGCAAAATTTTCCCCTGTGCCCATGTGCTCGAGGTTCTTCCCCACTTTCTTTTCTATTAATTTCAGTGTGTTTTTTTTGTGGAGGTCCTTGATCCACTTGGATTTGAGCTTTGTACAAGGAGATGGGAATGGATCGATTTTCATTCTTCTACATGCTAAATGCCAGTTGAGTCAGCACCATTTGTTGAAAATGCTGTCTTTTTTCCACTGGATGGTTTTAGCTCCGTTGTCAATAATCAAGTGATCATAGGTGTGTGGGTTCATTTCTGGATCTTCAATTCTATTCCATTGATGCACTTGCCTGTCACTGTACCAATACCATGCAGTTTTTATCACAATTGCTCTGCAGTACAGCCTAAGGTCAGGGATAGTGATTCCACCAGAGGTTCCTTTATTGTTGATAATTGTTTTCACTATCCTAGGTTTTTTGTTATTCCAGATGAATTTACAAATTGCTCTTTTCAAATCTATGAAGAATTGATTTGGAATTTTGATGGGGATTGCATTGAATCTGTAGATGGCCTTTGGTAAGATGGCCATTTTTACTATATTAATCCTGCCAATCCATGAGCATGGGAGATCTTTCCATCTTCTGAGATCTTCTTCAATTTCCTTCTTCAGAGACTTGAAGTTCTTGTCATACAGATCTTTTACTTGCTTAGTTAGAGTTACACCAAGGTATTTTATATTATTTGTGACTATTGTGAAGGGTGTAGTTTCCCTAATTTCTTTCTCAGCCTGTTTATCCTTTGTGTTTCATATTTTTCTGAAATAAAATATTTTCCAATAAAGAAACCATTGCTTTATACAATAGTCAAGCAACATAAACACAGAGAAAGTCTTTCACAGTATATTGCTCATTTCAGTCTTGGGAACTCCAGCTAAGATTGGGTGGACTCCTGGGGAAGTTTTGTAATAGTTTGCTGCTAATGCAGACAGTCACAAATACATACATACACACACACACACACACACACACACACACACAAACATACACACACACACACACACATTATATGTGTATATATATATATATATATAATTTTATATCTCCAACATGTTAAGTGATTTATTTCTTTTATTTCTTAATTGAGAAATTTAATTAGATTTCTATTTATTCCTATCAAACTTTTTGTGCCAAATGTTTCCATGCTACAGCTAAATGATATAAAAGGAATTTTACTTTCTCTTATCCCTCACACCTTGAATCATTTTACTGCACTTAATTTGCATTTTATTTTACTAGAAGCAATCTCTCATGGAACTTTTGTCCTTTTAGTAAGTCATAGAATTAACAGAATATGCATTGGCAATTGATTAATCTAATCTCCAAATATAATTAGGGAGAATTTATATTTAAGAATCATTACTAATTATTGTACTTTAAGATTAGGAACACTTACCCTAGACCTTTCAAAGTACTCATTAATATGTGTGTTTTCGTGGGAGACTCTAATACATAATGTATGTGTAAAAATAGAAATACAAGCTGTGAACTATCATAATACCTAAAATAATTCATTAGAAGAAAATGGAACTTAAAACCAACAAATTGTATTAAATATATTTTATGTATGAATGTTATTTTTCTTATCTCTTTTTTCTTTTTTATTGGTTATTTTATTTATTTACATTTCAAATGTTTTCCCCCTTCCCGGTTTCCTCTCTTAGAGCCCCCTTTACTGGGACCCCAATAGAGGAGTTAGGGGAAGGACTGAAGGAGCTGAAGGGGTTTGCAATCCCATAGGAAGAACTACAATATAAACCAACCAGACCTCCCCCACCCAGAGCTCCCAGGGGCTAAACCAACCAAAGAATACATATGGAGGGACCCATGACTTCAGCTGCATATGTAGCAGAGGGTGGCGTTGTCTGGCATCAATGGGAGACGAGGCCCTTGGTCCTGTGAAGGCTTAATGCCCTAGAGTAAATGAATGTTAGGGTGGTGAGTCAGGAGTGGATGTGTAGGTAGGGGAGCACCTTCATAGAAGTAGGGGGAGGGAGATGAGTTAGATGGTTTGCAGAGGGGAAACTGGGAAGAGGAATAAACTTTGAAATCAAAATGTAACAGAAGAGAAAATGGGAAACTAATAGAAGAGAAAGTAGGAAATAGCCTCACACATATCATCACAGGGAGAAATTTACTGAACAGAACACCAATGGCTCGAGCTCTATGATCAACAATTGACAAATGGGACTTCATGAAACTCAAAGATTGGGAAACGATCTTTACCAATCCTATATTCGCTAGAGGGCTAATGTCCTATTATCTATGTAAAAATTTTAAAAGTCTGAAATTTAAAATCCACACTACTCATGAAATATACATGTATCTGAACTTACTCAACAATAAGTTTGAATTCCATTGATTTAGAAAGGTGTATGTTTCCTATTGTCAGATTAGTCTATAAGATAACCATGAGAAAGTAGAGAAATATTTCTTAATAGAATATGAAACAAGTTCCCTCTGTACTAGTGTGACATCACAAACACATGTACAGAAAGACATACATTGTGTCTCTGTCTCTGTTTCTCTTCATCTTTCTCTCTGTCTTACACACACATACACACACACAGAAGCATTTCAAATGCTTATTTTTCCTAATTGTTTTATCAAATGAAAACTGAAGTGATAACATATCTATAGCAACAAGTGGTTCAATCATATTTTCGTTTCGTTCTTCATAAACTGCAACTTTTATTCAGCAATCGGTGACTTTAAAAACAAGCTTTGGGCGCCAGTGAGATGGCTTGATGGGTAGAGCCAAGACGAGAAATCTGAGTTTAACCTGCAGAAGCAAAGTGAAAGTTGGATTAGAGAAATGATGTCACAAAATTGTTCTATGGCTTTCATATGTGTACCCTGTAGCATGCATACATCCATAATCTATACACAGATATAAATAACAAATATTATTAATTAACTGCTGCAGTAGTAACTTCAACAATTTTCAGCTAAAAACCCCCGAGAATATAAGAATAGTGACAGACTAATGATAGTCTTTTAAAACTAAGGATGTGTATAATGAAAGTCACTGATAATTTGCAAGATATAATTTCACTAGACATAGTAGGGTAAGCTTATTACATCTACTATGTAAATGTACAATTAACTGTTTCTTTCTGATGTTTGTGATTTCAATCAATTCAACTTTATGGTACAAAATTCAGATTTTGAGCGCAGGCTTTTATTTCCTTGATTTTTGACATAGTAGGGCATGAAAATAGACCCATATTTGTCACTTTGCACAAAGCCCAGGTCCAAGTGAATCAGAACTTCAACATAAAACCAGATACAGTGAATGTAATAGAAGAGGAAGTGAAAAAGAGCCTTGAACTCTTTGTGACAAAACTCCTAAACAGACCTCCAATGTCTCACACTCTAAAATCAAGAATTGATAAATGGGACCTCCATGAAACTGGAACGCTTCTGTAATGCAAAAAAACATAGTCAATAAGACAAAGCAGCAACCTATAGATTGGGAAAAAAACTTCACTAACCCCACATCAGATACAGGGTTAATATCCAAAATATATTAAGAACTCAAGAAGCTAACCACCAAAAACAACAACAGCAGCAACAACAACAACAACAACAACAATAACCAAACAGCCCAATCGAAAAAATGGGGTATAGAACTAAAACCTAGAATTCCCAACAGAGAAATTTCGAATGGCTGAGAAGCACCTAAAGAAATGTTCAAAGTCCTTAGTGATCAGAGAAATGCAAATCAAAAAGATTGTGAGGTTTCACCTTACACTAATCAGAATGGCTAAGATCAAATCCTCAGTTACCAACACATGTTGGTGTTGTCCAGAATGTGTAGAAAGAAGAACACTCCTCCATTGCAGGTAGGATGGCAAACTGGTACAACCACTCTGGGAATCAATCTGGAGGCTCCACAGAAAGTTGAAATAGATCTACCTGAAGACCCAGCAGTACCAATCTTGGGAATATACCAAAAGATGTCTCACCATGCCAAATGGGCACGTGTTCCACTATGTTCATAGCAGCCTTATTTGTGATGGCCAGAAGCTGGAAATAACCCAGATGTCTCAGGACAGATAAATGGATACAGAAAATGTGGTACATTTACACAATGGGATACTTCTCCGTTAAGAATGAGGATATACTGAGTTTTGTGGCAAATGCATAGAACTAGAAAATATAATCCTGAGTGAGCTAACTCAGACCCAAAAGGAAATGCATGGTATGTACTCACTAATAAATGAATATTAGCCAAAAAAAAGTACAGAATACAGTCCACAGTACTCAAAAGGTTCATCAAGCTGAAGGACCCAAGTGAGGATGCTTCAGTCGCTCTTGGAAGGGAGAAGAAAGCAACCACAAGAGGGAAAGGAGGGAGGAAAAAGAGAGAGGGACAGGAGGGAGAGGGAACATACTCTGGTATTGAGTGGAGGAAAAGGACTGAAACTCTGAGGGCCAGCAGAAAGAATAGAAACAGGCAACCTTGGGAGGCAGGAGGTTGCAGGGACCCTCGAGAATGTACCAGAGATCTGGGAAGTGAAAAACTCTGAGGACTCAAAGGGAGTGACCCTAGATGAAATGCCCTACAGTTTGGAGAGGGAACCTGTAGACCCCACCTCCAGCAGAAAGACAGAGCATCTGAGCAATGGGGTTGATATCCCACAGTCAAAACTCGGACTCATAATTGTTCCTGTCTGAAAGAACTGCTGGGATGAACATAGAGAGAAGCCTGAGGAAACAAAGGTCCAGTGACAGGCCCAAAGTAGAATCCTGCTCAAAGGAAGTCCCTGAGGCCTCACACTATTACTGAGTCTATGGAGGGCGCACAAAAAGGGAACTATCATGACCGTCTTCCAAAAGACCCAACAAGCAGCTGAAAGCAGATATTTGCACCAAACCAATGTACAGAAGCTGCTGACCCCTGTGGTTGAATTAGGGAAAAGCTAGAAGAAGCTGAGGAAGAGGACGACCCTGTAGGAGGGCCAGCAGTCTCAATTAACCTGGAACCCAGTGATCACTCAGACACTGGACTACCAACCAGGCAACATACACCAGCTGAAAAGAAGACCCCAACACATATACAGCAGAGGTCGTCCGGGTTTGGTTTCAGTCAGAAAAGATGCACCTAATCCTCAAGAGACTAGAGGCTCCAGGGAGTTTAGAGGTCTGGTGGGGTTGGGGGGCTGGGGACATCCTTGTGGATACAGGGAAGCAGGGAGTTGGTATGGGATGAGGAACAGTTGGAGGGTGGACCAGGAGGGGAAAATATCTGTAGCAAATAAATAAATAAATAAATAAATAAATAAATAAAAATATAAAAGTATGACTGTTTGATATTGTTTATAACAATATAAAAGTATGACTAGTAACATCATCATAATATTCACTATTGTATTTTCTCATGTCTACTTGCAAGATTGTTACTATACTTTTATATATATATATATATATATATATTACCTAATTTATGCCAATATGTGCATCAACTCAAACAAGCCATGTGGTGTGTGTGTGTATGAGAGAGAGAGAGAAAGAGAGAGAGAGAGAGAGAGAAAGGAAGAGGAGGAGGAGGAGGAGGAGGAGGAGGAGGAGGAGGAGGAGGAGGA